>QJOA01000682.1:16112-34315 GCA_004155915.1 Monosporascus sp. CRB-9-2 | reverse complement strand
AAAATTAAAAAAAAAAAAAAAAAAACTATCGGAAAACTTTTCGATAATCCTTTTTATATTAATAATAACGGAAATAAATAACCTTAAAAAATATAAAGTTTTTATTAAAATTACGTAAATCTAAAGAAATAAAATTAATTTACTTATTACCACTTTTTATAATATCGAAATATAAACTTAACTTTTCGTTAATTCTTTTTTTATTAAATAAGCGAAAAAATAATTATATGTTTATATTATCCGGCTAAAAAAATTAATTTAATTACAGAATTACCGGAAATAATTTGCCGGCTAAATAAAAGCTTAAATGATTATAATATTCGAAATTAACAAATAACGTTTTTCCGATTAAATTTTTTAAATCATAAATATTAAATATAACATTTTTATCGGTTTCGATTAAATAAAAAAAATATAACTTATTATTAAATTATAAAAACAAAAATAGTATTTAATCCGACAATTTATTAACTTTAGTTAAGTTTTTACCGGCGATTAAACTTCCAGCCCGATATTTATTAAACGGATATGTTAACCTTAAAATTTAAAAAAACGTTTATTACCGTAACCGCGTTATAAAAAAAACCGATAAATAATACCAAATTTTTCGACATTTATAAAAAAAATTTAAAAACGATTTTATTTTAATACCCGTATTTATTATTCCGTTTAATATAATAAATAAAAAAAATATACCGGACGTATATAATACCAAATTAACCATTTCCGTTATAAAAATTATTAAAAATAACGTAATTATTACCTCGTTAACAAATAAATTAAAAATTAATTCCCGTACGAAACGATAAAATAAATACCTGTTATTTTAGAAAATTATTTTTTTAAAAATAAAAATTTAAACGTTATAACGGTAACCGCTTTAAAAAATTAAAAAATATATAATAACCAAAAATTCCCTTTTCCCGAAAATAAAAATCCGGAATACGTAAATAAATCAGGAAACTTTTATTAAAACCTTTCGCCTATTTAAAAAAAAAATTTTAAAAAAAACCAATACTTTTTTAAATTTCCGATTTAACCATAACGTAATTTTAGAACTTAACCGGCCGATACTTACCTTTAAATCTTTTATTTATAAAACGTTTATTTAATATTTTCCGTTAAAAAAAATAATAAATAAATTATTAAAAATAAACTTTATTAAATTATATATACGAAAAAACGCCGCCTTAATTTTTTTTACCCCAAAACCTTATTTATCGGAACGCCGGTTTTATATCAATTACCGTTAAAAAAATTAATATTTAAAAAATCGCTTTATTTTAACCCTTTTACTTAACGGTATTATATTTAATTACCGAAACGTTAAACGTTTTATTAAAATCGATATTATTTAAATATTTTATAAATTTTATATTATTATTAAATTAAATTATTTAATAATATTTAAAATTTATTAAAAAACGTTTTAATAAAAAATATTTTTATTTAAACTTAAAATAAATTGTATTTAATAATAATTATTTATTAATATTTAATTATATAAACTTTTTAATTATTACGTAAACGTTTACTTTAACGACGTATTAATTTATTCCGGTTTTAAAATAAAATATTAAAAATATTACGAAAAAATTATTTACCGGGTATATAAAATTAATTTTTAAAAAAATATTAAAAAATCTCGATTTAACGTTAAAAAAATAAATTACTTCGGTATTATTATAAAAATAAACGTAAATATTTTTATCGACTTAACCAAAATTAAAATAATTTTAAAATAAAAAATCGAAAATTTTAATAATTATATTATAATCCGTTTATTTATAAAATTTTATAATTACGTATAAATATTTTATTACCATAAAAACGATATAACCGAATTATTAAATTATTTATTAAAAAAAATACTTTTTTCGTAATAAAACCCGAATAAAAAAGAATTTTCGAAAAAATAAAACGGTTTATTTATAAAACCTTAATTCTAGCTTTTTTTTAATTTAATTAACCGATTAAAATAAAAATAAACGTATTCCGTAACGTAATTAAAAATATTATTTAATAATAATAAAAAATAACGAATAAAAACTTATAAAATATTTTTCGAAAATTATAACTTTAATAGAAAAAATATATCTTATTTAAAACCGAAAATTATTTATAATAATCCAAATTTTCGAATATTATTACTTTAAATTTTAAAGATAAAAATTTTTTATTATTATTAATTATTAAACCTTATTATATTTTATAAATAAACGTATTTCTTTAAGCGTTAAATTTAATAAATTAACTTTTTTTTTAATTTTAGAATTATTTTTTAATATTAACTTAATAAAAGAAATATCGTTATAAATACCTTATTATAAAAAACAGTAAATTTATTTATAATTAAAACCTAAAAAAAAATTTAACTTTTAATTTTGTTAAAATAATTAAACTTTTTTATTATTATTATTAATAAAATACTGATTAAGATATAAATCGAAAATATCTTATAAAATATTAACTTAATTAACTTTATCCGTCGCGAAAACGAAATATAAAACTTAAATAAAAAAATAATAAATTAATAATATTCGAAAAAATAATTAACGGTCGCATTTTTTTTCGTACCGTATTTATCCGTAAAACTTACGTATTTAAAATATTTACGTATTTTAACTAAAATAAAATAATTAAAATATTAATACGGAAATATATTTGGCTTTAATTTAAGCAAAATATCCCATAATATATTCGGAATTAGTATAATTACCGTTAAAACAAAACGTTTTAAAATAAAATCTTGGAATTTTTTTATCTTTTTTTTATTTCGAATAATATTTAAAATTACGTCGTTATCGATAGAAAAAATATGCCAAAAAACCCTTACGGTTATAATTATATATAAACGTTTATTAATAAATTTAACAAAATTATAATAACTTTATTAAATAAAAAAATTAAGATTTATAAAACCTTAATTACCCTATATTATCGATATTTATATCGTTTTTTTAAAATATTTATTATTTAAATTAATAATAATATAAAATAATTTATTTTTTAATTTTTAATTAAATTAAACAAATTTATTAATATAAAATATTATTATAAAAACGTTTTATATCCGTAAATTTAAAAAATTATTAAATTTATAAATTAAAAATTAAATTAACGTTTACGCTTTTATATTAATAAATATTAAAATAATTAAACCGTATATATACCGACATTAAATTTCGCGCATAATTTATTATAATATTCGTTAATTAATATAATTTTATTAAAAATTATATTAAATAAAAATACTTAAAATTTATTATTATTAAATTTAAATATAATAAAAATAAAAATTAATTTAATTTAATAAATATTAATAATTATTAAATAAATTAAAAATATTTAAACGTTTATAAAAAAAAGTTGCGTTAAAAACGTAAAAACGTTAAAAAGTATAAATTAATAAAAAACATTATTTAATTAATTTTAAAATCGGTAATAAATTATTTTTTTATAAAAAAAGTTTCGTAACGTAAATATTAATAATTTATTTAAACTTATAATAAATAAAACTTTTTAAAATTATAAAGAAATATAAATATAATTTCGTTTTCGATTTATTATTAAATTACAAAATAATTAATTTATTTTACGTTAATTAATTACGCAAAACCGACGACAACCCGTTACCTTAATAAATCTAAATATTATTATTATTTAAAAAAATTAATAATAAATTAAAATTTAAAATAAAATAAATCGAATAATTAAAATTTAACGGACGTTATAAAAAGTTATAATATTAAATTAACTAAAAAAATTACGATTCCGATAAAATATAATATTTCGTAATTAACTTTAAAAACGTATTAATCGTAATAAAACGGTTTTATACGGAATATCTTAAAATATTTAAATTACCGGTTCGTTTATAAAAATAAATATATATAATAACGGCCGATAAAATTAACAAAAATTATTCCGATAATAATAAGGCCGCAAAAATAAGAATCGGATTAATAAGGAAAAAACGGCACTTATAACTAACAAAAACTTACATACTTTCTTTAATCGTATACAAATTTTTAAAAAAAAGTAATATAACGGCAACTACCAGGATTAAACCGTAAAACTGGCAACCGTTACGTAAAGTTAATAACTACCATACGAACTAACCACCTGCCATACAGAAAGTAAGGACATTTATAAATCTTTACGTATTTTACAACTTTACCTTTCCTTCCTTTTTTTCTTCAGCTTAGAATCTTCGTTTATAGCGCTAATAAACTAGCTATCATGCTATATTTCGCTGGCCGTAACAGGCTTAACAAAACTTAACCATTATAAATAAATCGAGCTAGTTCGAATATATCGAGCCAAGGCAAATATATATATATATATTTAATATTTCCATAACTTAAATAATACCAGCTTGTAATAACAATTGGTTACCCAAATCATTTACGGTTATCTGCTATTACCAAACGTAACTATCCCCTTATTGCTTAGATTCCCACGATACCATTGCCAATATAAACCGTACGACTAGGTTTAATAATTGGTTAGGCCCATAGCCGTAACAGATCTAAACGGATCTTAATTAAAATATATACGTTCGTTATTTCTATAATTTAAATAATACCAACTTATAATAATAATTAATTACCCAGATTACCTACGGTTATTTACTTTTACCAAACGTAATTATTTTCTTATTATTCAAATTTGTACGATACCATTACGAACATAAACCGTATAACTAGGTTTAATAATTGGTTAAGCCCATAGCCGTTACACTTATATAATACGTTATATAATTTATTTTAACCGTAATAATTATTTTTTAATTCTAGTATTCGAAAATATTAAATATAATATTTGTCGTATAAATTATATCGTATAATAATTTTCTGTAATTTAGCTTAGCTTAGAAAATAAACCTTAAACCTATATTAACCTTGTATAAAAAAGCTATATATTTAAAATTCATTATATATCTATTTTACTATTAAAGACGTTTCTTAAGATATTCCAAAACGGTCTAACATTATCTACCGATAGCTACCTATGTAGAGGTTACGCCGTTTCCATCCATATATTTTTGTATGGTGGCAGATGGACATTAATCCATTCTACGGGGGCGCTTGGTGGCGTGGGTTACGTTGTTTCGACCTCTGCAGATAACGGCATATTTGGAGCTGCAATACTCAAGTTCAATCTAGGCTACAAGGTAGCTATCTCCGGGTCTCTTTGGACTCTCATGCCCAAATCAGCCTGATATCATCGAAACTCGTGTTGACCTACTGTCCGAAACCCCATTTAAAATCCAAGGCCAATTCTCAAACTGAGTCTCACTCATCCCTTGTAGTATCTGCGAAGGAGAGAGTTCCTCAGCAGCCCGCTTCATCTTCACCGTAACTAGAATGTCATCTCCCTCAATTAACGCCGTGCGTCGGGTGCTTCGACGACTCGACATCACTCGCCGTTCCCTACCTCACTGTGGCTCTTGTCGTATCATGAGGGGATACCCGATAAAGCCTTCAAAATGATCCCAATCCAGCAGAAACATTGCTCGCAGATCGTTGTCCCTAATGACCTTACAATCGCGTTTGTGGCCTTTGTCATTCCAACCGGTAGTTTGGCAAGACTGACATCGTTAAAAGTGGACACCAGTATCCGGTCTTTAGTTGTCTCACCTTGTTACAATACCAAAATAGCGAACATTTGGCGCACTTTTGTAGAGATGTCTTCTGTTCATCGCATCCATGGCAGGTTTTTATGCTGGGCTCCGCAGAGTATTGGTGGACCCGATCGCTGAGTTGAAGCAACTCAGCCAGCGTCGTGGAGATAATCTGAGAAAAGTTCAGAATCCAGAATCTTAGGATAATGCGAATCAAAGAGGTCTACCTTTATTCCATCACATTGTTCCTGCCGGATCCCGGTCGTTAAATCAAGAAAGTCATGCTGCTGCGCATATAGGATTGCTACGGTGTATCCTGGTCGTAGCTGGGAGGGTGCAAACTCGGTGCCTCGGTCGTCAGTGTGAAAGGCGACTGGGACCATAGTGCCTGCCTTGTCTTTAACAATAAGTCTCACGCGAATGAACAGTTCAACATCCATGATTTCAGTCAAGAAGCACCAGTGCTTCCGAGGCGTGTAGGTGAACCCGTCCACGGTGTCGTAGAATGGCAGGTCGATGTCATTTTCCCCCGGAAGGCCGGCAAATGTCGGGAATGTCTCTTCGTTTCGGAAGTTTGCGTACCGCTGCTTAGCAAACTTCTCCTTCTCCTGAAGACCATCTGCAACTTTCCCTCTCGACGCCTTTGGAATGCGGCCCACGGCCGTTCCAGTTTGAGTTTCGGCCGCGTTAGAGTGGAGCGGCGAGTCACGCCGGTGTTGTTGTAAAGCGTTGTCGGTTTTGAAGCTTCGGCCGCAAGTGCAGGTAATCTTGCCTTTAGCGGAAGGGGCTGTGGGGCTGACAAGTGGACGGGACATTCTTTGCTGGCGGTAGCATAGAGAGGCTGAGACTTGAGAGTTCTTGAAGGTCTTGCTGTAATGGCAAGGGACTCGGCTAGTAGAATCGTCGGTGGGACTTGTGTTTGTTGTCGCAGTTTCGGATGCGAGTTTGTGCGAGTTTCGAGTTCCCGGTTGTTGCGGGTTGCCGGCTGCGGGTTGCGGGTTGCGGTTTAAGGGGTAGACGTAGTTATGGTTAACTTCGAACAGGACACAAGCCACGAGTCTTTGAAAAGGATATATAGATGGGAAGAGAAAGAGATGTGATGGTATGAGATAGATTAGGCTCCAACCTTCTTGGGCGTACCTACGTGGTTGACCTAACAGGCCGACTTCATGCGTGTTGGTACCAACACAGTATAACATACCTCCTTATAGTGATATCTAAGCTGTAAGAGAGAATCTATTTATGGGGAGGTGTTATTATACTAAACCATAAAGTACCCCAGGTATCTGAGTACATCCTTGCCCCACTTCTTGTGCGGGGTGCAGGTGGGTCTTGTACCCCACACTTTTGAAATGCTGAATCCTTGCTAGCTCTTTCTGCTCACGTCAAATTTAGCGTGCCGTTATGTCATCATCCCTCAAGCCTTCCTTCATCCCTCTTACACTACAACAATAAGTATAATGTACTAGCCAGGCATCAAAATATGTAAACTTCCACAACCGACTCCGTCCTACATCTATAAACCTTTTGCTCCATTTTCGAAGTTTCTTCGTGCTCGCTGTAACTTACATTTAGAACACCAATATTCCTCAAAATATATGCCAGAACAACTGAAAAGGTGCATCCCAAAATAGTACCCCGCCTCTGGGCAATCCTAGGCCAGGTCCGACCCCTCAACCCAAACTCAACTGT
The DNA here is from genome assembly GCA_004155915.1 of Monosporascus sp. CRB-9-2. Taxonomy (NCBI): domain Eukaryota; kingdom Fungi; phylum Ascomycota; class Sordariomycetes; order Xylariales; genus Monosporascus; species Monosporascus sp. CRB-9-2. Next base: position 26,997 of record QJOA01000682.1, on the reverse strand, counting down.
GAACCCACAACCATCGCGATTCATCAGCATGGCCTGGCGCAGCTCCGGCATATCGAACCAGTCCCTGGTTGAGAACCTCTGGCGCAACAAGCTCATCACGCAGCCCCTCGTCAAGGAGGCCTTCCTCAAGGTCGACCGCGCCCACTATGCGCCGTTCTCGCCCTACGAGGACAGCCCGCAGCCCATCGGTCACCACGCCACCATCAGCGCGCCCCACATGCACGCAAGCGCCGTCGAGTCGCTGCTGCCGTTCCTGCTGCCCAAGGTAGCAGACGAGCAGAGCGCCGAAGGCGTGCCGCAGGTCGTCGGGCCGCCGGGCCACCCCCGCCGCGTCCTCGACATCGGTAGCGGTAGCGGCTACCTGACGCACGTGCTCGCCGAGCTTGTGGGCGAGGACGGCGTCGTCGTCGGCCTCGAGCACATCAAGGAGCTGCGCGACCTCGGCGAGGCCAACATGCGCAAGTCCACCGAGGGCGCGCGGCTGCTCGACTCGGGCCGCGTGCGCTTCCGCGTCGGCGACGGCCGCAAGGGCTGGTCTGAGCCGCGCAGCGATAGCAAACCCGGCGTCGGGGGCCCCGCTGACGCCGGCGCCGAGACCAAGGACGAGGTTGGCGGTTGGGACGCAATCCACGTCGGTGCGGCGGCGGCCGAGCTCCACGAGGAACTCGTGCAGCAGCTGCGTAGCCCAGGGCGCATGTTCATCCCCGTTAGCGACGAGGGAGGCTGGGAGCAGTATATCTGGACCGTGGATAAGGACGAAAATGGCAAGATTGAGAAGAAGAAGCTCTATGGGGTCAGATACGTGCCACTTACCGATGCTCCGAAGTAAGTAAATGGTTGGAGGTAGCTGAAGTTATTGCGTCGGCGTTCGGAGTCTAGTGTTAATCTCGGTCGAGAAGTAGGCGGAACGGTGATCCGGGTGGAACTAAGGTAGGCCATGACCGCTAGTTATTTTGAAGATGACTGCTAATCACTTGTAGCTCGGGAACGGCCACTTTGGAGGTAGTTATGACAGACCTGGCGTCGTTTAATCCTACGCACGCTAAAAACGAGTCGTACTGCGTACTGCTAAGAATATCAAAGTCTTGGGATTTTCGGTCCCGTTGGCGATTGCAATGCCGCATCTGCATCACCTACTAAGGGAGCGCACCCCCGAAACTGCCAAATGCTGAAATATTTCTATCTACGGGTGAAATACAGTCACTAAAGTGTTCCTGCTTATAAGCATCCGTCATACACTCTAGTGATATGCAACATGCCAAACCAGTTCCGCGCACAAACCCAGATGCGTGGGTGTCAGCGGAAACGTTACATCGATTCATGTGCTTTACTATTAACGAAAAGGAGTTCATTCCTTAATCCAAGCTCCTTTTCTGTTGTATATACGAACAACACGCTCCCGACCAGGCTTGGAGCCCCCCGTATTCGAAGTTTGTATGAAGCCCAGATATTCTCTGAGAACGGAGCCTCCCACACCACCGGCGTTCTACGGCAATTATGCAATGCTTCCACAATTAAGGCGGGGCCCAAGTATATAACGGATGTTGCTGGATAGTCGCGAACGCCGGTTCCGTCAGAAAGGAGAGTGGCTCGGTGTCGGGATCAGCATCGGACTAGAGTGGATCCTCACACACGGGCGATGCGGCCGCCCCTACTGTCTCTTGGCCATGACGAGACCCTGATCGGAGTAATTAACACTAAAGGACTACCGTAAATTCTAACCTAACAAGTTTGAGGCACTCGCCACTCCCTACCAGTAATAAACTAAGCCGGTACCTAATACGGTTTGACTCCCATCCCGATCGCAAGGATTGCCTCCTTTGTCTTTTCAGTACGCCATTTCCAACTTTCAAATTCACAACGGAGGAAGCTTATCACTGTAGATGATGGACGTGATCAGTCGTCTGAACGGCATATCTTTCTAATGGCTATGCTATGGTAACGCGAAGCCTCTGAAACGATATAATCCTCGAACGCTGCCGCGGTTCCATGACACCCACGCCGACTTCAACTAAGCATCTTTTAGAAGCTTAATTAGTCCACAGCATACTCCAACTTCTCTGACTCTTTTATCTCATATCTTAGTCAATACCACAATGAATTTCGGCCACGGTATCACTCTCCTGTTCTCAGGTCTGGCGCTCGGCCAGCCCGGCTGTATCCCGAGGGCCAGGCATGCGAGACCTTGAACCACAACTGCTGTGACGACACTGAATGCATCAGCGAATTCAATGACGACCCTGCCACTTACCAAACGCAAGAGCCCATCGGCCGGGGTACGAGTGGGCCATCTAGTGCACCAGCACCCTAGAGGGAGACAGACAAGAGAAGACGGGTTAGAGCTCCTCCATGCGATGGTTTCGATGCTCCCGGACGAGAGACCGGTCCTCGACTTCGTCAACTCTTATATTCCTTTTCCTTTTCTTCTTGAGAGGTCTGGCTTTCCTGCGGACTTAGAGGGTTGGATCGTGGTTCAAACTCAGGTGTAGGCTTTGAGACATTCATATATAAAGCGCTTCAAAAGTGCTTTGCTTTCCATATTCAGGCGGAGCCGAACTGGGATAAGGAGACGGCATGGAGTTCCACGATGAGATACACTTATTAGCCCAAATGCATTCCAGTTTTTTCATCACCCCTTATAGACAAGAACCCCTATGTACATTTGGCTAATCGCCCAGTGTGCTATTCGGGCGAGCGTAGCGGCATCACATGGCCCTGTCTACTCGTTGAAGAGGACATAGTTCGGCCCGTTACTCTCGCCCTCCCCAACGGGGGCCCAAGCGACGATCTTGCCCAGCTTGCCGGTCTTGATGTTGCGCTCGATGACGACGACGCGGTTGTCGTCCTGCAGGGCCGAGGCGACGAGAGTGCCCGCCCTGTTGAGCGAGAAGCCGCGCGGGTTCCGGCCGCCGGCCGGCGCCTCCTGCACGAGCGCGAGCTCGCCGCTCTTCTGGTCGATCTTGAGCGACACGATGGGGTCCGACGGCAGCCTCGTGCTGTTTGCCTTGTCGAAGTTCGGGATCGTGAGGGAGTTCTCGAAGCGCGACGAGATGAGGACGAAGCGCTGGTCGGGCTGTACACATCGCATCGCATCAGGTTAGACGTCGTTGAAGACAGAATGCTGCGTTAGGTTGGGTAAGTAACTTACCGAGACCTCGATCTCGGCGGCGCTGGTGCCTTCCGGCACGCTGCCGCCGGCGCCGTGGGAGCTGACGTCGAAGATCTGGACGAACTCCAGCGAAGACTCGGCACTGTACGTGACGCGGTACCCGGTGATGGTGTTGGACAGCTCGTTGAGCGTGTAGAAGAAGGTGTTCTCGCCGGCGACGGCGAAGGCGCCGTGGCGGGGCCCCGAGCCGGGGACAGCCTTGACGGGCTCCAGCTCCGTCCACTCGATCGAGTCGGGCTCGACCGCGTAGACGCGGACGAGGTCCGCGCCCAGGTCCGGCGTCAGGATGAACTTGCCCGTGGGGTCGAGGATGGCGTCGTGGAGATGCGGCGCGGACTGGCGATCGGGCACAGGGCCCGGCTCGGCGAGGGTGTAGGTCTCGTTCTGCGCGAGCGCCAGCTCCGTTACGTCTCCCACGGAGAACGTGCTGAATGTGGAGGTATCGCTGAAGCGGACGTTAGCGGATGAGAGTCAAGAATCTCCGCTTATTGGACGTTGCCATTTCTAATGATGATGGTGCGAGCTTCACTTCAATGCACTTCCGAAGCATCCGTGCCAAGACATGGGCCGACAGATGAAGAAAACCACTTACTAATGCGCGACAGCCAATCCACTCTTGTCAGGGCCGTACAGGGTAGAGCTGACGGGACTCTTCAGGACGGGCAAGATGTCCAAGGTCTCCAGGGTCCCGTCCGCCAGCGTCTTGTAGGAGGTTATGGAGGATTCGCCGCCCCATCCCTCGTTGAGGCAGTAGAGGACCGACTCTCCCTTGTTCAGGGTCAGCCAGGTGGGCTCCGAGCCGCAGTCCGTGGACTTCGCGACCGTCTTGAGCTCACGGCCCTTGAGGTCCAGCGTCGTGACCGTATGGTCGTTGTACGAGGTCGCCCAGAGCAGGACGGCCGACGACGGCGTCGCTAGGAGCAGGGACAGGAGCCCGGCGGAGAGGGTGTCTCGCAGCATATTTGTCGGCAGCAGCTCTCACGGGTTAGTGGACGAGAGACGGCGGTGGGTAGGAAAGAGCGTCGGGGGCCCGGGAACTTGGTAGACTGGAGGAAGAGGGTGTCTTAATACCACCTTGATGGGATTGCTGACTAGGGTCTACTAATAAGTAAACTCAATGGATCCGAGACCCGAGACGAGGATACCAAGAGGGTTCAGATGGACACGATCAAATGCACATACCACAAAAACAGTACAAAATCTGCTTACTACAGAAGGTGCTAACTATACCTAAGAGGTTTTGGTTTCCCTTTTCGTTAGGCCATTAGAGTACGCGTTTTGGGTATTCACGTCTCACTTGGCAGGAAACCAGGGACCAACCAGGGCTGTTTATAACCCGGAGGGTTGCGGTCCGCCGGCTTTAGCTTCCGCATCCTGGATTCCCTAATGGAGGATCTTGGCAACATCCGCCGGCGTTGAATGGTCGAGTTTCGTCCGTAATACGGGCGCTGCCAAGTTTCCCCAGAGATCCTATCGGTTACATTGATGAGATGGCCGCAACCGAATCGCATGGGTAAGCCATGCGGGCCATCGGCTGAGCGTCCTTGTTCCTGCATCTGTGAGTATCTCGGTCCCCATATTGTCCCCGCCGGCCCCAAGACCCCCCCCATTGGTGGGAAATGATCGTCAGCACTAGCGAAAGAAGGTTCACACAGGCTTGCGTCAATGACCAATCCGATCGTTTACTAAGCTATGTAGGTTCGTTCGGTCCATTGCGAATGATCGCTTGCACTTAAACACATAGTAGGCATCTATTTGATCGGGCGTGGTCAAAAATACGACAAGTCTGTGCCTGGATAAGGAGACTTGCAGGGTTAAGATGCTCATGCCGTAAGGCGGCTTTATAAAGAAAAATGACTGAGAATCCCACATTACACTGGCTCATAGTTATCTGGAACGGTATCTAAAGATCTTTGCTTTCTTCGCATCTGCTTGAGAGACGCTGACTTCGATCCTGATCAAAGAAAACTGCAATACGACGTGTCCTCATTCGAGCCTGGCTGACTGGGTTTGGGACGTGTTCCTCTCTGGAATTCGTCGCTTGCCGGGCTTCATTCACCGGTGCGAGACGCCTATTACCCATGACTAACAATATGTATAAAATGAGAAGTTTGACGGTCTATTACTCTTCATCGGACGGTGAAGGTGAATAACAGCTTGGTAGCAAATTATGGGTGCCCCTTGCGAGAAGTAATCAACAATCAACTGGTCTCGTCTGGTGCCATATCTCGGAGGCATCACCCAACAAGAAATTGGCCATCTTCGCCCTCCTTGAGACGGATCGTCCGGCCAGCCCTCGCGCCAGTAGGCTTACCCTCGTCGACCGCGAACTGGCCATTTACCAGCACCGTCCTAATCCCCTTCGCGGGCTGCTTCGGATCGGCAAAGGTCGCAGCATCACGAATAGCCTCGGCATCGAACAGCACTAGATCCGCTTTGTAGCCTTCCCTCACAAACCCACGATCCCTGAGCCCTATGATGGCCGCGGCGCGACCCGTCAGGTGGCTCACGGCCTCCTCGAGTCCACCGTCGAAAATCGCCTCGGGCTCGACGTCCTCGAACGCAGGCGTGGCAGAAGGTTGTAGGCCGTAGATCCGGCGCGACTTGCCGCGCGAGAGGTCCCGGTGGTAGTGTCCCAGGTACCGGGGGAACGTGCCCCAGCCGCGGGGGTGGGGCTTCGTGGAGGTCAGGATGCCGTCAGAGCCGCCAGTGTGCCGGGGGTGCCGCATGATCTTACGGACGTTGCCCTCGTGGCCCGCGTGCTGCAGCATGGTGGTGCCGAAGTCGTCGGCCTTCAGCAGGTCGACGAAGGCGTCGAAGGGGTCCCTGTTGCCCTGCTCGCGCGCGATCTGGCCCAGCGTCTTGCCCACGCAGGAGTCCGCCAGCGCAGAGTTCTGCACCCCGCTGATCTCAATGATGTCCCAGTCGAGCGTGCAGCCGTGGCAGCCGTCGGTGCCCTCGACGAGCGCCTGGTGCCGGATGCGCTCGAGCTGCGCGGGGTCGCCCAGGATCTCCAGTATGTTGTCCGCCGAGGACACCCAGCTGGGCAGCAGCGACGCGAGCGTCGTCGACCCTGGCAGGTACGGGTACGTGTCGAGCGTGACGTCGAGGCCCTCGGTGATGGCGCCGTCGACCATGGCGAGGAACTCGTCGGCGCGCCCGACGTTCTCGGCGAAGTTCAACGTCGCGTGCGTCAGGTGCAGGCGTACGCCCGTGCTGCGCGCGAGCTGGATCATCTCCGCGTACGCCTGCATGGCGCCCTTGCCGTACGAGCGGTGATGCGGCGCGAAGTACCCCCCGTACTGCTTCACCACCTGGCACAGCTGCGCCAGCTCCGCGTCGTCGGCGAACATGCCGGGTACGTAGGTGAGTCCGGACGACATGCCGACGGCGCCCTGCTTAAAAGCGGTATGCAGAATCTCCTTCATCTGGTCGATCTCGGCCTGCGTCGCGGGACTCGAATCCCCCCCCTTCACCAAGATGCGCAGGTTCCCCTGCGGGACGAGATACGCCGCATTCGTTGCTATTTTCGATCCGTCGAGAACATTCAGATACTCTTCCACGCTCCTCCACCTGTCGAAGAAATCCGGTGGGTCCTCGGGATTGCCGTTCCAACCGGCGATCTGTTTCCTGATGCGAGCCAGTGATTCGTCCGTCACGGGACTGTAGGATATGCCGTCTTGGCCGATGACTTCGGTCGTAACCCCTTGCGAGATCTTGGCCAGATGTTCTGGTGTATGCAGTAAGGAGAGATCCGAGTGCGCGTGCATGTCGATGAAGCCCGGACTCAACGTCCATCGTCCATCCTCGCAATCCACGATGCGGACTCCCTGCTGGCGTGCACTCTCGATCTCTGTCCCCTTCGGATCCGCATTGATTGATCTGATGTAGCCATCCCCAACCAGTATATCTGCTTTGTATTTGGGTGTTTTCCCGCTCCCATCCACAACGGTGGCGCCGGCGAAGAGGATATGGTCTTTCTGATAGTTCGTCATCGTGTCACTTCAGTAATCTTCTTTAACCGTTCGTGCTACTCCCACTCCCTGCCGGCACACAGCGGGGGGTTGCATCCTTATCATTCCTTGTAACGTATGCCTTTCCCCGCAACCGAGGGATTTCCCAAAAGCCGATCATCGGCCGCCTTCGAGTATAGGTGGGCCTTTCCCCAGTTCTCACCTTCCCAGCTTAGCCTACGGTGGGGGTCGAGATGTAACTGCCCAGGGTCATCGGAGCATTGGACAGTAACCCGGGTGGATAGGGGTAGTTGGCCAACAGCATTCGGCAGCACGACGCCTGTGTTGCGTCTTTCAGAGGCGTCATCCAGCAAACTCAAATCAGACCTCGTGATTATAACCCCCAATGATGAGAGACCCACTTTCTATAGCCGATGACAGGTACTCGGGCGTGGTTCCTAACGATTGGCAAGTCATATTCCCAGCGTAGATAAGACTTCAGCTGAGAGATTACTATCAGAGTTCTTCACCGAACCATGGTAGTGCGAAGAGGGGTTGGAGGTGTCATAAAACCTCCAGAACGCGTACGGAGCCAGCTTGGGATGGGGGGGAACGGGGTTCTCACCGTTTGAGAAGGAGGATCTGAGATGTGAAGGGAGTCAGGGAGCAGCTGCGGAACGAGGAGTATTAGGACAAAATGGCCGATATCCACATCGGGATCGTGTTGGTTGAACATCGGTATGGGATGTTACACGGCCGACAACCCTAGCGATGGAGAGAGATACCTTTCCATGGCCATGATTCTTATGGAAGGTCGATCACGGCCACGGAATTTGATACAAGGCCGGAGCTGCGACAATAGGGGTGAACTTTTTTATATCTGTAAGACGGCGCGACTGGAGGAACGCGGAATTCTCATCATGCCAGCGGTTGGCAATGAAGGATTTCTCGATCTCAATAGCGAAGCCTTTAATAGAGTTGAGCAGGAAAGCCTTGCCAAGTCTTGTCATGCAGTAGTAGAACAAGTCGTTTACTTCGTAACGGACGGCATAACAATGGCGTGAACCGCGTGAAAATCTATTCTAACTCATCAATCGTCGTAGCTCCGTACACCGCCTCATCACCAAACAACGCCCGCACATCCCTCGCATGCTGCGCGGCCAACCTCTCGGGCCTCAGGTCCTCGAACGCCATGCTCCAGACGCGCCTCGCCTCGTCGTCCGAGGTGTCGATGGCGCTCACGCGACCCACATGCTGCGCCAGCATCGGGTAGGCGCTGATGCGCGCGAGCCCGCGGTCCCAGGCGAACGTCTTAGGGAGCATGTCGCTGCGGCCGGGGGCCGAGCGCCGTGTGGCGGCGTCCAGCATGTGCTTCGCCAGCGCGCCCGCGTGCTCCCGGTTGTACACGAGCGCCTGGTTGCAGCAGCCGAACCACTCCTCGCGCACGCCCGGCGGCGAGCCCACGAGCGATGCCTTGCCCGACGCGAAGAAGAGCCACACGAAGACGGGCACCGCGACGCCGCAGATCACGAGCAGCGCCCACCCGTCCAGCTGCCGTGCCGTGTGGCGGGGCAGCCGCCCGCGCGCTAGCAGGAGGATCAGTAGGAGGGGGATGGCTATCGCGGCCGAGATGACGTGCGCGTTGTTGCTTCGGAACCCGGTCCCGCCCGACCAGCCGGAGCTTCGTTCCTGGTTGAACAGCCGCAGATAGAGCCAGGTATTGGGCCTCCCCGGCTCTATCTCGCCCTTCACGGGGTCTCGGCGTTGCGGATCCCTCATCATCTCCTCGACCGTGCGCAGGTTCACCAGTGTCCTCGCGGCCCAGCCGTCGGCGAGCAGGATGTCGCCCTCGAAGAGCGCGATGTACGGCGCCTCGGTCGTCCGCGCGCACCGGTCCATTGCGTAGGCATAGTCGTGCACCGTCTTCCTCTCGAGCTTATGTTTGTTACCCCGGTCCTCCGCCCAGCCCGCCAAGGTCTCGATCTTGCGATCCCTGTCGCGCGCCGGGAGCGTCGAGTTATACGTGAAGACCTCGTCGGCGAGACCGGCAGCGCTGAGGCGCGCGAAGCTCGCATGCTGGGCCTCGGCGTCCGGCACGTCGGCGAAGAACAATTTGAGGTGGATCGCCCGCCTCTCGGCGCGCGTCATGTTCGCCAAGAACGACCCCACGGCGCTGTCGATGTACTGTCGCCCGTGCATCTGCCTCCCCACCGTGATGAACGCGGCGCATATCCGTGGCGGGGGCCCGTCGCCGGCATTTCCGAGTTTCGATGGTGCGAAGTTCGGGTCGGCAGTCGCCGCGTCGAGAAACTCGTCAGCCTCGGCCTTGCGCGTCGCCGAGTAGAACTGGTCGAAGCCTTGGCGCTGCGAGAAGAATATCGACAGGGGGTCGCGGTAGAAGTAGAGCGAGCCGTAGACGGCGTACAAGGTGAGGATTCCCAGGAGCAGGAGCAGGGCGCGGATGCCGGGCTGGCTGAGTGCGATACCCGCGAGGGTGCGCGGGCGATGGATCATTTATTCGGAGTGCGTCGTCAAGATCGGCCAAGCTATATGCTGGTAGCCAAGGATTATGCCAAGTGGCATGCGCATTGCCGTCAGGGACGGTCCGATAACGCATGCGTACAAAGGCATGCAAACATGTTCACTGCCTTGTATGACCCAGCGTAGCGTCTGGGCGAGTATTGTAGTTGGTCAACTCTAGGAACAGAAACGTAAGATAAAGAAAGTATGTAATGATTTATTTAAGGTGCTTAGAGTCGGGTTGCTTTGGGTAGGGAAGCCGAAGTTCGGCGATTGCGCTAACTAGGCAGCCGAATAAAAGTTGGCATACGCTATAAATGCATATTAAATAATCCAAAACGTGACGTTCACCTATATGATTGTTTAAATCATTTTTAAGTTGATAAGACACTTATTATAACAAAATTAAGTTAATTATTCTGATGCATTGCTACCCTGTAATATTAACTAAGGGGGTCTGTTCTCGATTTCAAACTACATGTAGGCCGACAGCCATGGATATGCTCAGGGTTAATAAGCCCACGACATATTTGTACGTAACTATCATCCTTCCCTTCCATATCGTCGCGCGATGGGCGACCGTAAGCTTCTGTGCATGTTAGCACCGGGTTTAGACTCTGTTGGTCCCCTACGCCGCTGATGGTTCCTTCCATCGCTGATCGGGTCCAAGACTTCTGATGAGTAACTTAGCGAACACGAGGTCAATTCGTCTTCGTAGTTATGAGAACCTGACATCACACACCGAAGCATTTGTTTCTGGAGAAGCTGATTTATCTGGTTGGCCTCTAACAGGTCCTAGCTGGGAAAGAGACGGTAGTGATGATGCCTCCTTATATACACTGAAATACGGCTATAGCCACGAGAAAAGGTCACTCGACATAGCCGGGGCGGTCCCATATGGGTGGCTGATCTATTGAGCCAAGACGTAGCTATTGAGCAGCTATTGAGCCTTAGTTTCAATAGTAGTTCAGCTTCGTCTGCGGACACCTAGTGCTGAAACAGCCACGCCGTTTCGGGCTGCTCAACTCCGTATGTAGCGGCTTTTCTTGCATATACGGTGCATCTGACAGAAGCCTTCAAGTGTTTCTGGGGTAAGTGTAAAGAACGGCTGATCTTAGCTAGCCGACGTCGACTCCGGACGACATTCCTTAGAATTATTCCATTTTCCTTTATAATCCCAGCATATACGGCTTCCAAAGTATTAGCATTGGACCCGGGGGGGGGGGGGGGGGCCCCCGTTTGG
>QJOA01000682.1:0-16106 GCA_004155915.1 Monosporascus sp. CRB-9-2 | reverse complement strand
CCAACCCCCCCCCCCCCCCCCCCCCCCCCCCCCCCCCCCCCCCCCCCCCCCCCCCCCCCCCCCCCCCCCCCCCCCCCCCCCCCCCCCCCCCCCGCGCCCCCCCCCCCCCCCCCCCCCCCCCCCCCCACCATTTGGGTCAACAATCATCTCAGCCATAAGCTGCCGGCCACAAGTCTCTTGGGGACGAAAGCTAGTCATCTGATTCCAGCGCTTGTGGAAGCGGCAGTTGAAAAGGTAAGCTGTATCCCCCCAGACAATGAGGTAGCTGCAGCATCTGGACAGCGTTGCCTCAAGATGGATGAGAGAGGGCTCTGGCTCGGAGGCCACCCGCAAACAATCTTCCCAATGCCTATACCCACACCGAAGATCGATCCTCCTGCGCCATGTGAAACAAGACCGCACCCATTGCATCAAGATTCGGCGCGGCTAGTCTTATCCTCCTAGCTCTGCCGAGATACTCTTGTCAGGAGACTTCGTGGACGCCCCTTTCCAGGACCCTGCGACATACCGGCGGAAGCTTCATATATCAGATATTCATCTCGCTTACTTCACTTACTGTAACTGTTTACAACTCGAGGGCCGGCCGGCCTTAGGTCAAGTCAACGTCTCTAGCAAGACCCTCCTCGAAGACCGGATTACCGACTCTCTGTTATTAGGGCAGGACGAATTGAAAGTTTGATCTCATGGTACGACCTCGAAGAGAACAGTGTTGTTCCCGTCAATACCCCACGTCTATTGCAGACTCATGGCTGTTTACTATTTAAGAAATGGACGTCTTAGCAGGTGGGAGGCATCGTGTGAATGAATCCTAATAAAAAGGGATTGGAAGAGTCGAGCAAGTTTGTTACGAGGATGACCACAAAACTAGCTTAGTTCAGGCCATTTATCCTTATACCTGGGGAGTACATTCTTCACAAGGCGATAACGGAGATTAGAAGTTTGTATGGAAAGTGAGCCCATTTTGCTCAAGAGTTGTCGCACATAAAGTTTGATGTTCCTATTATATTCCCTTCCTCGTGCGTCTATGTACCCGTAGGTAGGAGGCACAGGCATTCAAACTGGAAATCTGCTTACCTAGCTTGCTGGGATAGTCGTCTTTGGAGGAAGAGTTGAATGCAGCACATCGAGTTATGTTTATGGATTCTAGATGACTTCTTGCATCCCGCCACTTCTCCCAAGGAAGGTCTCTCGGTCTACTATGTTCTTTAATTTTCACTTTTCTAGTCTCGAGCAGCTTCCCTCTAGGTCCTTATTCCCCTGGTCCGAAGTCAGCCTCTGGTGGCCGAGGCCACGGGCTCGACCTTACACTCATAGTTAGGTTGAGGCGTTGTGTTAGTACGGCTGATGCATTTCAGGTGTGGCTTATGCTGAAAGCGGTGACAGGAGATTCTCCTACTGATATAGGCAGTTCTCTCTGTGCGCAAAGCTCGAGAGTTTACTCGAGAGGTAGTGTGGGCCAATTTATACCGATCATTGCCTTGAGCCATTCAGACTCCGCAATACACACGGCGCAATATCACACTCCCAAGGTCGTTCAGAGCCGGCTTGCAGCATAAAGCTGGGGGAAACTGATCACCATAAAGAACCACTTGCGCCCGACAGAAGAAAGGATGACTAAGAGGATGAAGTAGAGGAGGGTATTTGGTTCCGAGAAAGGGGTGTTAAGGAAGATAAAGCCTCTGAAAGCCGCAAAACGCCACTGGAGAGGTCTACCGACAATGAATCCCTGCCACTAATGCCTCCCAACATCTCTTCATCAAATAAGTTGCTACAGGGAAAAATCATCTTTCTTCAGCTTCGAGGAGGTGCTGTTATCGCCGACACCAGCAAGGTCTATCTACTCACCACTATCTATTAGCCGCCTCCTTCCCTACTATATAGGCGAACGGCCCTGAACGGCTTCTTGAGCATTGATATAAGCATCGTCGAAGATGATTACGAGAAATAATAACAACCCTAAGCCCTTAGCGATACCGACAAGCCATCATCCTCTCCTCTGATCGAGTTGAATATGCACGGCACGGGTCGGTGGGACTAAATCTTCCCTTAACCGGGGGTATGTCAAGCACCCGTCTCATGCTCTTCCTCTCTCCTGAACCGACATCAGACTTAACATCACATCCTACGTTGCATCCGCCACAGACCAACTGTAGGAATCTCTGATTTGTCAAACTTGCTCGCGTGACAATCATAAGTCGCCATCACGAGTACCGTCGTCATAGCCCTGTCTAATAATGTGCATTCGTAGCAGCATACGATTCTGCAAGTACCCCTTGGCCAGACCCGAGTAGCATCAGCGGCGTTCGCAACTTGAAGGGATGATTAGCCGGAAGCGAACGTTAGTAACTACCAGGTGGTTTTAACGGCCGCCACCCGCGTTGCCAAAAATAGCATTAACGCTGATCATGAAAAACCGTCTTATCAGCCTTTGACTCGAGGCGATATGCAAGGACGAACTAGCAGCAGGAATCTGGTAGCGATCTGCAGAGTTGCTGTTTTTGGGATACCAATGACAATCGATTAGCTCCTTATTTGACGGAAGGTGTACGATGCCATCTCTTGGCGGGACTGGAATTCAGGGTCCGCTGGTCCATCCCCTATGAGGGGTTACATCGACAGCGGGAAGGATCGTCGGGGGCGGTGTGGCAGTGCATCCCAGGGTATTGGGGACCGCCCTACGGAGCGTAGCATGGATTATAACATGCAGAACATTGCCTCTATGGAACGGCAATGTCCTGACACGAGGAAGGTTCCATTAAACCGTACGAACACGAGGTTCCGAGCATCGCGTACCATCCCACGAAGGGAAACGTCCGCGGGACGGTCAATCTTCCAGACGGCACAAGACCGCCCGGTGGCGATGGGGAGACGCGGCGTTGTACGGGACCGGTGGTTATGGAGCAACATGATACAATACGTGATGCGATGCGGGACATCTCAATCCTTCGGTCCCAGCCGTGCGGGATATGATCGCGCGAGATGACTCACCGTGCCGCCCACCTCGCCGGGCACCAACAAGATGGATTCGGGTGAAGTTGTTACCGAAAAGACCTGTTCGACCAAGGCCATGTAATCGACGGAGGGCGGGCACGGAATAGGGGTGCTAAAAGCATCGTCGAAGGTACTCACCGGTAGAAGTACGTGATGTGCCGCTGTTTCGCATAACGACATCGGCAAAGACGAGAAGGCACGGCGCACGTGGGCCGAGCGGGAAGCATTTATTCCATACAGGGGGGAGGGGAGCGGAGAGTGGGAAGTGAGAGACACACAGGAATGATTCCATGACCGACCAGGTGTTAACCGTTCTCGGTAGGCGAACCCCGCCAATACTTTGCTGAAATGCGACGGGACACCGAAAAGGGTGGCACGATTCATGCATATGTCAGCCACGCCGTTCAGAGAGCCACCGGGGTTTGACATGCGAGTTGGCGGCCCCCAAACCAGACCTTCGAATAAGACAGTAGTATCCTGGAGTTTTGACGCCACAGGGTCCGCTACGACGCGCCTGAATTCGCAATGCGTATGTCTAGGTATGTAGTTCTCTTGACGCGAGTAGCATGCCTGTATGCCCAGCGGGACCCCGGGGCTGGTCGGTTAAGTAGAATGAAGAGCGACTTATATTGTAGAACATAGGTGACATGGGATGGGCGAAACGGTACCTCGATGCTGATGCTATCTCGGAAGCCACGACGCTTGCGGAGGGTCAAGCGAGATTGGGGATTAATAGAGGTGATATTGCTCGTTAAGGGAAAGCGGGAGTGCCCTTACAAGAACAGCCTAGCCTCGCCTTTTTGGGGAAGGGGGGGGGGAAGGACATGTTGGGGTAGGTGAGGGAGGGCCGGTTTGTCGTCGTTATCCACTCTCGGAGCCGAGCGAGAGGTTCCGTGGTATGTAAGCTTCGTATGCCCGGCGCACACGTCTATCATTGAAGAGATAGGAAACCAAAGCCGCAAGCATTGCGGACACGAACGAGATCGGCAGTCTTCAGGCCCTCAAACACGAAGTTCTGCGGTTGGAAAACGGCGAAAGGCCTCTTCGGTATTAAAGAGTATTCAAGTTATCTCGGCGGACAGTAGGACAAAGACTGCCTAGCCCGGACTGGGAGATGGCTGTCGTTGTTGTAGGATCAGTTGGCTAAGGGATCTCGAGTTAGCTTTCCCACAGATCTGGCTCACCACACGACATTGGGACCCCAGGGGAACCACAGCCGTGACTGGCGGTGAATGCATAGTCACACCGTATATCGACGTTGACAAAACGACGATGGATGTCTAGGTGGATATCGATACATCGCATCCCTCAGTAGAAAGGCACCACGTTCCTGTATATGACGACTGATTTACGCGAGGTGCGAGAGATCCCATGGAAAGCGATTGGCAGATGGCTGGTCATGTGCGTGAAGAAGGCGTTGAATTGGAGAAAGCTTGGCATGTAAGACGGCAGTGGACGGCAACCCCCCTTATGGATCGTTGGGACCCCACAGACCTTATAGTGGGTTTGCGTGTTATGCGGATTATTGCTAGGTTGCGATGCTGGCGAGTCCTGTTCTGCATCTTCACTTCTTTAGGGCTGAGAGACCCACCTACTGACTTGAGCATTCTTCTTACGTCGCAGTAGCAGATGCAGCGATATTGAGTGCTTTCGTGGCTAGGTTGGTTTGCTGCCGGGGCTTCCGTACAATACGGACATATTACCCAATACTGTACGTCTAGCATTTTTGCGGCAAGCGTAGCGGTAGCATTATCTGATGTGTTATCTACTTGGGTATTTACATAAAACGTCAGCGGAGCCGTTCGATCGGACGAAACTGGCGTGACGGGGTTAGTCAGGGTGTCTTCATAATTGGACGGACCTGCTGCACATGATCGGGCAATGCAGCCGCCCTACTCGATTCCGGCAGTCCTTATTGGCAGGGCGCTTGTTTCACGTTGTTGACACGGTCAATGCGATGCTCCCCAGATATGTTGCCACGTCGACGTGAACCACCTTTGAGCCTTTCGTAGGGTTTCATAGATTAGCAGGCAAGCGTCCCAGGAGGAGGCTCTGTTGGCCCAAGTGCATAATGACGATGAAGTACGGCATCCGTAGTAGCACTTCGTCGCGCCGATGCAATTATCGAGATTAATGAAGGCGGACGTTGGACACCGGAAACAAATTGCTGCTTCTGGTTACCTGTTGCATATTGGATGGCACGGTAATGTCTACGGGGCTGTTCGGGCTGCGTTCGAAGGGCTGAATAAGCTGGTATTCGGTGGGTCTCAGCCAAGTATTTCATCCGTCCGTCTTACCATGTACTAGAATGCGTAGTTACTTCGCCTGCTAGCACGGCACTGGCATTGTCGGTAAGAAACGATTTAGGAAGCCTGAGTTGCACGTTCTTCATATGTGTTACGCCTGACGACAACTTCTCTGAGGCACGTACATGAGGAACTCTAATCATTAGTTGGGCATGTCAGTTTAGCGGCCTCTAAGATTTAGAGTGCCAAACTGACTGAACTTGAACCTCTATGCACCAATGGAGGGAAGCGTTGGTCTGGGACGACCTTTGAAGGGACTAGAGAGCCTG
Source organism: Monosporascus sp. CRB-9-2 (assembly GCA_004155915.1). NCBI lineage: Eukaryota > Fungi > Ascomycota > Sordariomycetes > Xylariales > Monosporascus > Monosporascus sp. CRB-9-2. The sequence continues at coordinate 10,540 of QJOA01000682.1, read as the reverse complement.
GGAGTCGGCGCGCCCAAGCAGGCCCAGAGGAGCTTCGGCACCAAATGGGATTTCGGCCGGGAATTTCTGATGAAGGACCCAAGCTGCGGGACTCCTAATGCTTACCAAGCACTCAGAGTAAGTTAAAACTGCCCAGTTAGGTATTCGCACTTATTTATATGATACATATGTGCAATTACTGAATGTACTCGGGGACAGTCTATACCCATATTAGTATGATATTGCTTCTAGCGCGCCCCACGGGTACTTGACATGCTAGTTTTATCTCGGCCTCTAACCCACGTATGGGAACGCTGCTATGGAGCGCCTTAAGGAGATGGGGATGTGTTGTCATATTAGCCCAACAGATCGATCGACAAGATTAACGCGAGATATGATAGAGGAGAATAAACGTCCAATTGCCGATCCAACAGGACACCGACCCCATTTCAGATGGGGCAGCTGAAAACTGCACCGCTCTGCCACTTTGGGGAGTGGCGTGATAGCAGGTCCGTCAGTGGTTCAGGCATGAAGGTCAGGACCCTGGGGATGCTGGGACAGCCCAGTAGCATTGCTCACCCTACATCGATCCGTTAGGGAATCCAACAAAGTCGAGTATCAGCGCGTTCCATGTACGTAAACACCTTATGGATATAGGAATAGCCTACTCCATGCCTACCTTAGTTGGTAGGCTACTGATGTGATAATGATTGAGGCAGCTAACGTAACAGTATAGTACGAGTACGGAAGAGGATGCGGTTGCGACCATTTTGTCATTATGACGCAATGGCTCAAGAGCTCATGAACTGTTCCGTAGCTTAATCCGAAAATGGGGCCCCGGCGATTACCCGGAGAAGAGACAACGTAACTTAGGCGGGCCGATACAACAGATACATGCGTTAAAAGGGGGTTTAAACCGACAAGAAGATAGCCGTGTACGCATCCGCCGCTTAAATGGCCCGATCGAGATTGCGATATAAGGTGAGTAGGTATGAACGGAATCAGAAGAGAGCCAAAGTTCCATGACGTCAAGCTGTGGGTTTGTCTACACATATATGCAGTATTCTGGCGGTTGAAGTGGAAATATCGGAACGAGAAAGTCTTCTTCAAAAGACCAGACCCCGGGGGAGAGTACCCCGGGCAGCCGGGGGCTCGTAGCGGCGGAAGAAAAACTTAAGAGGGCAAGCTGAAATCGGTGAGTGGAGGATCGCGGAAACTTGGGCGGGCAAGCGGGGCTGCGACGGCTGCAAAGGGCAGGCGTCGGAAGATCGGTAGAATACAAGTTGCAGAGTCATTTTGTTAGTTATCCACCACTATATGCCATATTAAGCTAGCTATGTGCCATCTACGTCGGCATTAGAGACAAACCGACCGTCTATTCGATAACTGGATTTGGCCGTCTACTGGCATAAAATCGAAGGTTACAGCCAAGAGAATTTATATGGGAGTAGATATCGCTAACCTAACACAAAATACCTTGCGACTTTATCAATCATCAATCAGAACCTATATATAGTATATACATACATATCCGCTGAGGTTGCCAAGCCACTCATGTTGGCGTGCGTGTGCGTAATTTACATACCTACTTACACACATGTTTGCATGTAATAATCCGCTGCAGGTAGTAAAAGGAACTGATGGCAAGCGCATTCTGCCAGACTCTATTGCTGGTTTGCATATATATGTATACATATATGTAGGTAAAATAGGAGCATGCAGAGGCCGGTGTGGCATCCGATTATAGGCACGTGCAAGATATACTTGTAAGTTGTAACCGACGTCCACCCCCAGTGGAGGCATTCTCAGCGGTTCAAGCCACAACGTACCACTCTAATCTTGTACAATGCTATGGTAGTAATTGGGAGCCCCAGCTCATCTCCATTCTGCTCAGTAAACGGGGCACTTTTGCTAAGCTACCTAACCCCCTCGATCGGACGAAATCCTTTATAATCTACCAGTCCGACCGCGGCTACATTTCTGTCGATCTCGATCGCTAGCGCTCTAGTATAGTCATCAGAGCTCATCCATCTGCTTTCATCTATCTTCATCCATCAGGAGCCTTCGATATTCAACTTAAATAATCGCTAGCATGACCACTCTCAGACTGCCCCGATGTCGAGCCGACCCCGACCCAATTTCACCAGAATATGACCAGTGGTCGACCAAAGCCCCCTGAATCTCGATGGCCTCCGTTCAGTATCCCACATGAGCGCCGGCGCCGATAGAAATCGCCATGCCACTTGAATACCTTTTGAGCGACGATAAATAAAAGGGTCGCAGAAGAAACCGCCGGTGTCAAGCTAAGGACAAAGGAGGATAGCAGAAAATTAGCTGGTCTTGCGTCATCGTCCCCACGACGGATACCCTAGTCTGAGTGAGTGGGCTCTAGGGCTTTGTCCCGAAGACTAGCAACCACCCAGTCCCTCTTGAAACGTGAGATTGTTCGTCGACATTATGAGTGGCGACCAAACCGTGCGCGTGGTTGCTTGTGGAAGCCATGAGATCAATATCAATACCCACGTAGTGTTATCACAAGTCAAGATAGTTTCTCTTGAGGACCCGAATGCAATCAACGTAAAGGAACCCCGGACTCGTGGTGTGGCGGTGCTCTAGGTACTACGTATATTCGGGTACCAGCGATGAACTTAGCGGGTTCTTGGCTCCCGGCGGAGTCCAACGCCCGCGGGAGAAGCCTTTTCCCACTTGGTGTATGGGTACCAGCAGCGCGGTTAACGGCCGCCAATAAGGAAATACAACCGAATTATCATTTCTCAATATTGCGGGTGAGACGGCGTTACGCTACCGAGTTTCGCGTCGGCACGCTCGGCGCACCTCGAATGGCATGGAGGACGAGATTGTCACATCATTTCCGGAGAAATCGCCGAGTCATCGGAGTGCTTAGACTTTTTATCCAGGTGGTAGTTTAACTTGATGGATCTAGGAGAGGGGATGAACTTTGATAATCCAAGTGTTGCAGAAGACCCAAGGGAATGTACGAGACCTACGATGGTGAAGGAGGCTAATGATATACCGAAAGTAAAAATGCCCCCTGGCTCTGTGAGGAAGGAGGGCCAGGGGCCGTTGTCTCCCTGTTAGCCGCCGTTATACGAAGTGGAAGGTAGGGGTGGACGAAGAAGCTTGGACCGCCTATCTCATAGATATTCAAAGTTCAGAAGGGAATTCCCCATCTCTGCATTTTCATGCCGGCGATAGAAAGTATCCCATTCCTTATTAAAATTGGAAGTAGGAGTTCCCTCGACCTACATATGGACTCTTTGCCCTACCAGCTTGATTCATTTATTCCCTGTTGAATCCCGATGAGAGAAGGGAGAGTAGTGCCATTATCACCTTAGATAGGTAGGCAATGGTCGTCGGAGAGCAACTAACATTCCTGGGGCCTGCCGCTCTGAATTGAAGCTCAAGTGGGCCGCAATACATCGGCTGGCGGCGACATGGCCAAGAAGCCCGCCAGTGCTAGGATCAAGCGCTAGAGCCGCAGCCCGGGCCATGCCTCCGTTTGAGCGGTTGGTCGAGAAGTGTTGATGCTTCGATAGGGTTGGAGCGCGCCTCGAGACCGGCTTCAAAATTTGCGATGGATTCCAGTGCCAACTATGAGTGACAGTGGCAACGCCGCGAGTCGGACAGCTCCAGAGCAGAGGCGTGTGTGTTGGCCCGGAATCCGCCACAGATGCGAGGCTGTGCTGTGCTATTCGCCTCCGAGAGGGATGGATATTCACATCTGTATGGTCACAAATTCGTCATCCACGTCGACGGATGACTTTTTGTGCAGAAAGAGAGCCGCCAAATCAACATAGTTGGGTTCACCTTACTTACTTCGGAACCTTAGCAAAATTTGACGGTACACACTGCGGACAGCCACACCTACAACCAAGAGGTCAGGGCAGGGGAGCAGAGATTGGTCGAATCGATTGCAACCCTCTGCGCAGAAAGGCGGAAAATGTACAGCTACTTCGCTACGAGAGTGGCCCAACCGAGAGGTGCACGAAGTACCGACGACCACAACCGCACTTTACAAGTACAGGAACCTCCGATCTCCATTCTAGAAGCAATTGGTCGATATTCCGCCGGTGGCCAGATGCGCGAGCTGTCCCTCTGTCGGCCGGACACCCATGATCCTGGCCTGGTACTTAGGACCCTCAAGTGAGGGCAGCTAACTCATCTCATGCATATTCTATGTACTGTAACTGCTCCACCTCTTACAGACGAGACGACCGAGCCACGGTGAAATTCATCGGTTCACGCCCCATCCCCCTCATATTACAACGCCCGAGCAAGCCCCATTGCTCCATTCTCCCCCTACACATGTTCCTTAGCCCCTTGTATCTTGTTTTCGCTGTGGCTGTCGACTGTGGCCCATGAACAGCACTACAAGCAGTACCTCACACGGCTAACCCAATACACACCTCCACCAACCTGCACCTTGGATATCATCTTAACTTGTACCCACAACCAGATCCTTAGTTACCTGTACTATATTACCGTCTTTCCCATCCCTCGCGAGAGCCTCTAATTCCCATATACTTGGACTACTTCCGCTCGCTCGCAATTTGTCGCATCTCCCAGTTCCGACCTATTTGGTCCAAGTCATACCCAATTTCTATTCACCAGCCCCTATAGCCCTTGCACCGCATTCTTTGCTTGGGTTTCAACCACTTCCCCCCTCATGACCACAAGAGGCGTGCTGCAAGTCTGGTAACACAGTCATTCGTTCTCCCCACCCGCGCCGTAAAGCTGCCTTCGCCATAGTAACGTCGCTTGAACTCGGCGGAATCACTCGATATCTAGGGGCCTCCCTCTCGGGAGAGGGTTTTCTGATTATACTTTTGTTCCAATCCCATTGTGCGAATTACGTGGTATAGCTGTCTTGCGACAGCACCCGGCTCATCCTAGTCCCAATGTTTCGACAGAGGTGGGTGATGATAATCCTAGCCAGCTACGAGGGCAGCACCAGCCACTGCAGCGCCTCTGGCATCCCCTCAGCTCATGCTGGCGCATTCACTTCTTAAGGTCACCAGGTCATCCGTTTGGCTAACTTAAACCACCCAACTTTCAGAACGAGCGCGAACAAACCTGGCGATGATCTTATTGCCAATTTCCGACAACAATTTCCCGAGGTCGCAGCAGTGGCTGCGTCCTCGGGGCCGCTCCCACATAACACTATAGCAGCTGAGAATGCGTCCCTCGTTGCGCCGACAACCCAGCAAGCGTATGTCGCTGTTTCCCCTGCCCGTTTTAAATGTCGCCTCATGATTTATACTCTTGACGTGTAAGGCGGTTGGGTTTGCGACCAAAGCATCATGCCACCACTGGTTTGTGTGAGGCTCTGCGGCTCACTCATCTCGACCGCGGGGCATCCCGCTGGGTAGCTGCCAATGCGCCCGGTATTCAAGTTTGCGATGTTACCCCCGAACCGAGGCTCGCCCCATAATCATCATCAGGCAATTCGGGAAGCTGACTTTTCGTGTGTCTAGGAATCAAGGCTCGCATCATGGAATTTTCCATGATCAGGACCCGACCCCCAGGGCTACGGCGGAGCAATGGAGATTCACGCCTTCGTTACTGGATCCCCACAACTTCAACTTCCATACTCACTTCGCAAACCAGCCGCCAGGCTACTACACGCCTACGCCTGGCGGAACAAATACCCTCTACCACCCGCAAGCAGGCGACTTGCACACGCCAACCTTGGGTTTAGGGATGGGCTTGGGCACCCCGTTGTCTCTCCCCACAAGTGAAGGCGCCATGAATGCAGGTCCAGCAATAGTGGATCTCTCGCAGTTGCAACCCAGCATGCCGCCGCAACAATTCCAGCAGCAGCAGTTCAACCCGTTCATCCAGCCCACTGCGCCGCAAGCGTCGTTTGCGCCTTCAACCTTCGTCCATCATGATACCGGCTATGAGACGATGGATCACGATGGTTCACCGCTAGATTCCGACCCGAGCGAAGAGCAAATGGGATCTTTAGATGCGACTCTCTCGCAGTCGCCGCCGATGATGGGGTTCCAGTCCCATCCGTTTGGTATGGCGATCAACAATGCGCTACCCCCCACTGCGGTGAACTTTCGATTCCATGCGACGCTCAACGCCCCAACAGCTATGGTCAGGCACGCAGACGAGATTCCCGTGACATATCTCAACAAAGGCCAAGCGTACTCGTTATCGGTCAGAGACAGTTCATCCGCAGGACCCATTGCCCCAGGAACAAGGTATCGAACCTTCGTGCGTATCTCTTTCGAGGACGACCAGCAGCGACAAAAGCCCGGCGTGTGTTGGAGTCTGTGGAAAGAAGGTCGAGGTACAAACGAAGCCCACCAACGCGGGGGGAAGCTGCAGGCTGTCGAATACGTCGAGGCCGCTCAACCCGCCGAAGGCGACGAAAAGCGAACCCGTATTGAGCTCGAAAGCGCGTCGTTCGACGGCTTCTCGGTTACCTGGACTCCTGGGATCAATGGCTCCGCAGAATGCAGCATTGCGGTTCGCTTCAATTTCCTGTCGACGGATTTCAGCCATTCTAAGGGGGTAAAGGGCATACCAGTGCGCTTATGTGCCAAGACTAGCATCTTACCGCCGGACGATTCGTCGCCAAGAACTGACACGACACAGGAGATATGTTACTGCAAGGTTAAGCTCTTTAGAGACCACGGAGCGGAACGGAAGCTGGCTAACGATGTTGCCCATGTGAAGAAGTCTATTGATAAGATCAAACAGCAGATCGCGCAAGCCGAGAGTGGGTTGAAGGATTTTGGCAAGAGGAAGCGTGGTACTGGTTCCCAAGCGAAGGCGCAAGATAACCAACGACCAGGGAAAGTACAGAAACACAAGAGAACGTGGTCGATGTCGTCTACCAGCTCAGCAGGTGGTGGAAACACTGGCGGTCCTCTCCGCGCACCGATCGAAGAAGACCTACACTTCAAGCTACAGGTACTCCAGGATATGTTCACCAGCACCCGCCCTGTTAGTGTGCTCTATCTTCGAGGGGACGACTTAGACGACCCTGACCTACACCCCGTTAGCCTGCCAGGCGAGCCTACGGACTTAACGAAGGTGGAGTCAAGGGACTCTATTGTTTGGCAAGCACGGAGTGAACGGAACTCTGTAGCTGGGTCCTCGCTGGTTTCGCCATCCCCTAGTTCAATGTCGCTACAGTCGCTGGCATCCGCCTCAGTCGGAGGAGCCCAGTGGGCTGATCTACAAGGTGGTGATCAATCTGCCTCCCGGCGGCTCTCGGAACAGGCTATTAAAGTTCCCAAAAACGATAACGATGGGAACTTGAGCGGCTGGATCGAAGCGCTTGGAGTGGACCCCTCATACAGGCCGCCTCGTGAGAGACCAGTAAGGGCTGTGGCTTGCTTCTACGTCGCCCGCCAGACGCCGAATGATGGGAAACGAGAACTCCATCGGGCTGTCTATCTTACTCAACGAAGCCTCGCGGATTTTATTTCCAGAGTCTCTGCCAAGTGGGGGCTGGACCCTGCAGGAGTTGTGCGTGCTGTGCATGTTCTGGAGAGCGGGCTTGAGGTCGAGATGGATGACGACGTAATCCGCGAGTTATCCGAGGGACAAGACATGATTCTCGAAATTGTCGAGGTCGAACGCAACGTTCCGCAGCCAAAACGCGAATGGGAGATGGCGGTCGATGTGCCGGAGACCCAGGCGGACAAGGATTCGACCCGTAGCGCGTTCCGCACGGCAACGGGCAACGAACTACGACTGAGATTCTGATTCAACGAGCGACGATGAATATCCCCACCGGATGTTACAGGAGATATAGACGAGCAACTGTTTGGCCGCGTATCCCGGACGGCGGCATGGTTCTTTTGTTATTCGGCGTTTTTGGAGGAACAACGAAGATACCACTCCCTTCACGGGCAGCAATGTTTACTTCATCATTCCTTCGGGCATGCAGGCAGAGCCTTTGTTCTTATTCATCAAAACATTTTGAAGTCGACGCAGAGGCTTCGTCGGCGGCAACCATTGCGACTACGACAGTCCCTGGGCGCATGCCAAGTTTTGACTTGGTATAAACTCACCATAGAGGGTCAAAAAAAGGGGTACTGCGAGTTGGCACGGTTAAGGACTACACATGATACCCATGGTTTTGGCTCTTTTCTCCGAGTATCGTACACGATTTTGGATGGGAAAACATCCGCATTATGTATTTATTTTGGACGTGGAGTCGTGTGCGATGAGCGGAAGGTTCTCTGCCTGGTTCATCGTCGCATTTGTGCTAGATGGATCTAGGGGTTACCAATATACTGCCTGAAACCACTAACTGCAACCCCGTTCCTTCTCGTCCGTCGCGATCGCACGCAAAGATAATTTGCGGCCACCTGGATACCGTGTTGCGAGTGAATGCTATCGTCTGCGGCATCCTACCCTACCGGCTTCAAAGAAGTCCTCTGTACTCGTAGACATAGGTAATTTTACTCGGAGGCTGGAGATGCTCCAATGGCGAAGCGCATCAGCACAATAATCTCTCACTTAAAGCCATATAGCTAGACTAGGCAGGTTCCGCCGCCGCATAATCCTGCAGGGGCGCGCGCGGACTTCGTTCCTTTCAACGGTTCCTTCGGTATCGCAGGTGCCGGAGTGCTTACTAGTACTTGAGAATACGCGGGTAACAATACCTTCCGAAAGCGATATTGCTGTTCGAAAGTTGAAATGCGCGAGCGGCACGATGATAGGCTAGGGGCTAATTTATCCCCTTACCCTTCAAACACATCTTCATACAACGGAGACCCCATATTTTTTCTCTGTTCTCCGAACTTCTGATCGAAGGTTCCCTGTTGCTGCAGATAGCCGGATGTATGTAGTTATGGTACTGCGGAAAGTAGGCGGTCAAATGGGGGGCCCTGGTTAGCTAGAATATGGGCTTCAGCCACATATGTTCATGTGGCTTGCTGCTATGACCAGCTCGCGCATTCGACGGCCTCACCTTTACGCCAAGAGAGCTTCTCAACTTCCTTCCCCAATCACGCACTCGTACCTTTTGTATAAGTGTTTGTTCCGTTTTATTGAGACGGTCTCTCGTCTTCAACTCCCTCCTCTTACCGCCTTTCTGCCAGCCATCATCCTACTCAACCGCAGTAGGACATTGTATGCAACTAGATGCCTAGGCCAAGTACGGGGGTCGACACCAGCCAGCGCGCATAGGTAATCTCTCGCCCGGAGTCTTCAGTCCGCCCTCCTCCACAACTAGATTTTCTTCGTCAAACTTCAAAAAACCCCTTCCGATTAACTGCCCCCCTTATTATATTGCTTTTTTCCTATATCTTTAGCTCATCTCGGCCAGTGGCTTGTTCTGATGCCGCGCGCGAGTAAGTATCCTAATCGATCTCTTGGCCCCATATGCACAAGGCGCTGTGCTCAATTCACTACCGCTGTTGTTACCGCCGCTGCTGGTGGTTTGCAGGGGGTGCCATTGGAGGTTCACAGAGGGAAACGAAACAGAAGGCCCGTGCGTTGCGTGCCGTTTTATGCGGGTGATTGAGCCGTGAATGGAAACCCCCATGTCCCTCTCGATCCGGGGGATTTACCGCACAGCAAGCAGCAGCGCCGCGCCGCATGGATGCGAAACCCCGGAGCGGCCCTACCGCCTAGAGATACCCTAGCACACCACCTAACTTGGACCTGAACAGACATATCATTTGTGTGTAATGAATTCCCGTGCGGTTTCAGATGTTGGGGGGTGGGGGACGGGGGGGTTTGCCAATGTTCTCTCAAGATTGGGTATCAATTACGGCCGACCAGTCCTAAATAATCATCGCCCATCCGCCCCGAGGACAGACACAGTCAAGACAGGCAGCCCCAGCCTAGCCTAGCTTTGCGCCACGCATCAATCTCATTTACCTGGCTTCATGAAGCAAAACGCCACGATTTGACAACGACGGGAACCATAGGGATCTCTTTGACCATGGGAAGTGACCCAGCCGGACGCCCCAGCTGTCCGTTTCGGGTCTCATTAGTATCGATCTTTTCTTCCCAGCGGCTAACAGCATGGCACGGTAGTAATTCACTTATTCCACATGCTTGGACATCCCGGTTCCTTTGCAGCAACTTATCAGGAAAGGATACAACTCCCAGGGGTATTTTTTGTTAGTTACCTCCACCCCCCCACCAGATTCCCTAAACAGCTAGCATGTATATTCCCATACATTTTGTATGCAGAAATACCTCCATTAATTCCTCTGCTGTTTCCCACCACTTCTCAAAGCAACGCTTTATCCTATCCCATTGTGCCAAAGTCAACGAAATCAGAAAATCTTCAGGAACGGCGTACTAGGCCTCAAAAATCGCTATATACAGCTGTTCCTCCATCAGGGCTTGCAAATCGCACTTATATCGAAGCTGGGCTTTTAGGTCCATATTAGAAACCAGAGAAAGGTCTTGATTTGAAGCAAATACAGCTGTTAGTAGGCGCGCTGTACAAAGGTTATGGTGATGATGACATACTGATATGTGGATACAGGTAGATTTCTATACAAATTCCATGGGTGTCTACATACTAGCCGGTAATGGAAACAAGGGGGGGGGGGGG
>QJOA01000069.1:0-170964 GCA_004155915.1 Monosporascus sp. CRB-9-2 | reverse complement strand
CCCCCACATTCAAGCTTTCCGATGTTGATCATATTCTATAAATTTGGCATTCATAGCCTGAAAAGGCACGGGTACATTAATTGGGGTGAGGTGGCGATCTCGTTTCCCCGTTTTTCCAGGCGACGTGGTCTTGTTTGCGGGAATTCTGGTCCGCGCTCGAGCATATTCAGAACGAGACTTAATCTGATATTTCGAATATTTCGTTCGCGATTTGATGGAGGAGGACCAAGAAGGCCTCATGGGTTGAGGCGCGAACTTCTACCGGGAAGCAATCTGAGCGCTAGCTATTCACTTTTCAGCCGGCACAGAATTATCGAGGCCAACTATTCAGGTTGGTTATTTCAGGTTTGCATGGCCGGCGTTGCACATCATTACACCCCGAGACAATACTGGTGGTTTTTGTCATATTTCTTTCTTCGCGAGCTCTCAGATTTTGCCTGCATACTTATTTTTGGCAACCGCAAGACTAGACGGAGCAATTTCCCCTAACCACCCCAGCGGTGACGGTGGCTGTCAGTTTTTTGTTTGAACCCCCTAATAGCGCTCACGCCGTCACGAATATGTCTCTTCTATTTACTCTCCATTTACTATTGATGGATATTCACCCTTTCCTGTCTGCTCTTATGTCGACCTTGGCCGGTTATGATATTTGATGGGGGCTAGGGAGAACGGGCTTGATCCGGGGAAGGAGATTGGGCCGGCCGGGATAGGGGGCAAAACAGTAAGGCTCAGCAAGTTCGGCGAGGGGGGATGGCCTCGGGCAGGTGAGAACAACAAGGGTGGTTGTGAGCAGGATGGGACAGAGTGAGAGCCGGCTCCGTCCTGCGAGGAGCCCAACAAAGTGAGCCGTCATATTTCTCGAATAGGAACCCCCTAATAGGGAGTGAGTATGTAGTGTCTAGACCTTCAGAAATATATCTATACTTTGAGTATACGTCGTTACACCGTGTATTAGGCACTGTTGTCTTCCTTCCCCCTCCCCCTTGCTCTCATGATTACTGGGTATATGTCGATTAAGTTCTTTTTTCTAATCATGCAGGGACGTTAGAGGAGGCGCCCAGAGTAGACTGGCCGCTCAAAGCCCGGCGGGCCGAGATGACGTGCATGCAAACCAGTTCGGGGGAAGCAGATCATCATGGCTGGCTGGAGGCGGATGCTAGGTACGTGCGCGCGTCGTCCCAGCCTGCCCTCGGTCCGCGGAGATGCATGTGCAAGTATGGGCCGGTCCGCGCTACAAGCTTATTCTAAAAGTCAACATCAACGGAGAAAGTGACAGAGATGCAACCCCAATCTCGATAGCGGCGGCGGGCGGTGGGGGACCGTTTGCGCCATACCCGGTAGGTTGAACCAGAGTTATCGGTGTTGTGTGTCGTCAGGCAGGTTCCCCCTTTCAGGTTCAGACTCCTTGAGACAACCCCCACGTTATCGACTTGCTGACGTACGCGACCGCGCGATTATCTTCCGTCAATTAATAATTCCCCAGCGTTTCATGTTCACCATTATCCGTTTCAACTAGATGTACCCAGTCCCAAACTCAGTGTTGCGTGCTGTAGCCTCGTTCGTACCCGGAACATGCTGCTCTCTATGTACTACGTAGAGGGTGGAACCCCCTGACTACTTCCGCTTCTTACTCCTTGTTCCCCTCTGAAGTCGCCGCCGGCATATACATACATACATTCATATATACACGACATGGGGTGGCCGATAGGGATCGCTTCCCGAGGTCCTGGGGCGAGGCTACACGTCAGATATCAGAAATCACAAAAACCGGAATCCGGGCCCAGATCATTGTACATACGTATTTCCCGTCGTATGTACGAAGTAAATTAGTAAGATTGGTATCTGGCGGGGAGGAGTTGTGGAGCGTCCGGCGCCCACAGGCCGGAAACCCAAAATCGGATGTGGTCGTCGTCGTCCTCGAGTCTGCATCTTCTCCCTAACTACGTATTATCGCGATATCGTCTCCGCGCGCCGCCAAGCGCGACGAGGAGGAAAGCAGGGGAGTCGGAGCGCAAAGCACACCTCCGCCGGCTGAAATGACGCGCCTCTAGCCAAGCAGCCCTTGTGGCCCGCTCCCGGGTGCGTATTTCCAGATATCTCCGAGGTATCGGATATGGTATTCTCGGCAGGCGTTTCGCTCGCTTTACGGGGTCTCGATATGAGGACCCACCGCAGAGACGGCAATCTGCGCGCCCCTTCTCCCCAACAGCTCTGATTACCGGTATGTGAGTATCTATTAGACGTCGCATTCCATGGCGACCGGGCAAGTGACGGGTCATATAGGCTACGTATGTGTGTACCATTGCTCCATCTACGCAGCTAATTAACTGTCTCAGTCCTCGGCGACCCCTTAGGCACGTTGAAGAAGCGGTTCCGAGAGCTCGGCTGGCTGGCTACATGGGGGATTCGAAATATTGCTGCAGCAAGTATCTGATTTCCATCCCCGTCCTCAGTGTCGAAAAATTGCTTTACGTACACTCGTTTGTTTTGGCCTGTCGAAACACCACGTTCACCCACGAACAAGGCTGGGACATGAGACCAAGCCATGTCATGCCCACCTACCTACAGCAGCAGCTCTTTCGATCCGCGGCGGGGGCCATTGAGTGACCCGAGTGAGTCCAGATCCAGTTACATGCTTAGGTACTACTAGGTTTAGTTCGCCGGTCTCACTCGGTCTCGCTGAGCGAGCGGCATGCCCCGCCCACCTGTCAGTGGGTTGTTGCACAGCATGCCTCCCGCGCGCCCCGTGGGGGTTACTTAACGTTTGTAGCCCGGAAACAGAACAAGATTTGATGGCGTGGGATGACGCGCAGCGATAGATGTGCGCTTCGCCACCGCGGCCAGGGGCGTTCCCAGAATCCCGGTCGACCACGAAGAGGTGGGCTTAGCCTGCCTCTGGCCCGGCGGCCTGCAACACTACCTATGACACCCCGTGCCTGAGAATCTAGGTCTAGCTCCCCGGTTTGGGCGGTCGCTTCTTTGTCCGCACGCCAGCCGCACACACGTGTGCAGTAACAGGGGCTGTCGCTCGTCGACGGTCGATGATGTCGGTTCGCTAGCATATGTCTCTAATATTACTTGCGTGGATGGGGTACCCAGTTCGGTTCCTGTCGGTTCAATATCCCCCAGGAGCTGGAACATTACGGTATTATTTCTCGAGTTCCCTCTCTGACAGGGCGCGCGGGTCTTCGCAGCCGGGCTGCTACGGTACCCGGGGTTCCCATTTCCGCCGTCGCCTCACTTCCTTTGGCCCGGCTGCTACGCCCCGCTTCACTTAAGGGACCGCCACGTTCGAAATAACGCGGGCTGGAACAGTCATTGCGCCTACTCATGGCCCGCTATGGCATTCATTACCCGGGTTGTTTTGTATAACCGGCCTACTTACTTGCATCCAAGAACAGAGAGTAGGGGGAAAGGGAGATAGTTCTTGGGCCCGGCCAGGACCGGTTGTCCAGATGCTAGTTAGGTAGCATTCGCGAGAACGCGTGCGTACATGATGCGATGCAGGAGGTGTGACGATCTGGATCTCCCCGTTCTACCTTGTTGTCTCGTGCGCTCCCGGGCTTCCTTTCCGGCTGCAACCTGTTGCATATTTAAATCCTGGTCGCCGCCCGTGAGCAATACCACACCGCTGCTTTCTACCTCCTCTCCTCCGCTCTCTTTGGGGGATCGCCCCCACAAGCTTCAAAAATCATCTATGTGTGTGTACATATAAGACCTCGTGGGCCTCCGGCGTGTGCATACAATGACATGTACGCATTGTTTGAGGAATCCGGGAATACCGCGACGGAATGTGACTCTCATTACTACGCATCTACCTTTATCGAACGCTTCTCGACCGTTTCGTCGAAACCCTCACAGCCCCGGCCCCGAGGTACGCCAGAACCATCTGCTTGACGGGGTGGCTCTCGATGCTAACCCTTTCGCGCCGGTCACATAGTAGCTCCAGGCACCGCCCTCCCGTCTATCATATTCTGTCTGCCTGTAAGTCCAGGTTCCCCATCATAGTCCGGCTTCTCTAATGTTGAGCATGTCATCTCCCAAACGTATATCAACAGCCTCATTCTTAGTACTTATGTCACCCCCAAAAGGGATAGCACATTCCAAGTTTACCCTCATAGACTGATAAATCATCTCATGGCGTTAGTCATGGGTGAGAATAAATAAAACTGGTTTACATAAAAGCTAACAGAGTGGGGAAGTGCATTGCTCCTCGTGAGATTATGTCTAGGGCTCCTCTACAACGCGGGAGTGTTTTCTGCATCGAGCGGTACGAGTCTCATGTAGCATTTCTTCGCCTTAGGCTGCGAGGAAATCAATAGGTCCGACATCTGCATATCATCTTCCGTCATAGACTGGTCCGGGATAGTCGTGAAGCGCGAGTACACGTCCCGTAACAGAATCTTCATCTCCGCCAAAGCCAGACTAGAAGCACCATTAGTTCTCCTGATTCTATGTAGTGCTCGCCCCGAGGCTCATTGTAGACTTACTGCTTCCCGATGCACCCTCTGCCCCCGCTGGCAAAGGCGAAGAACAGCCGTTTCCGGTCCAGGTCTCCTTTCTCTTCCAGCCACCGCTCCGGGTTGAACAGGTCGGGCTGCGGGAAGACCGACTCGTCGATGCGGTGCGTGGAGTACGCCTGGCAGCTGACGATGGTCTTCTCCGGGAGGAAGTACCCGTCGATGGTACGGCCTCCCGCCGGCACGTACCGCGGTAGAGACATCGGTATCGCGGGGAAGCATCGCAGGCCCTCGTTTACGACCGCGTCTAGATAGGGCAGCTTGTCGAAGGGCAGCCCGGCACTGCCCCGGAGCTCCTCCTGCAACCGCCGCTGCACGTGGAAGGACCTCGGCTGCGAGATCTCCCACATCAGGAAGCACAGCGCGTCTCCCGTCGTGTCGATGCCCGCGGTCATGTGGTCGGCGCACTCCGCTGCCATGTCCATATGGTCCAGGCCGTGGGCTTTGTCCTGCATGCGGTTCAACAGGGTGAACTGCGCAGCGCCCGTCTTCTCGCTGGTGGATATGACGAAGTCGTCTGCCAGCGGCGTCTCCCGCGGCTTCGCGAACAGAGATAGGAATCCGCCTATCATCCTGTGTAGCGTGGGGTTATAGTACGCAATGAGGCGGTCTACCTGCGTCAGCGCGTGATCAGAGTCGGCCGTGCCAAGGCAGGGACTCACTCTGAAGGCTGTCGTCGAACGTGACCTGTTTCATGATCTCCTCGTGTGCTGGATCCCTGAGGGAATCGGAACCGTAGGGCTCGAACAGGTGGTGGGTTACACAGTCGAATGCGTAGTCGTGCAAGCCTAGCAAGAGCGGTCAGTTACGGCGCGGACTCGAAGCTTGACCGGCGCTCGTACATATCTGCTACTACGTAAGCAAAGCACATGGGGAATAGGGAAGCACAGGCGTGTCCTACAAATAGATCAACGGACTGTCCTACGGACTTTGAGCACCTCCCAACGAATCTCCCCGAGCGCTCCTGAATCCCGTGTAGAGAAGTTGGTTTCATGACATTCGTATTGGCATAACGATCGGCCAGTATTCTCTTCCTTCTCGCATGCTGTAACTGTTAGAGAGCAAGTATCAAATGGTCTAGTACCGCACTTACGTCCTCCTTATTCAGTGTGCTGAACATGGTCCTGTGAAGATTTGATAAGCCCTGATGAAACAGTCCACGGAGCCAAACTCCCCCCTCCTATCTCGCTCATCCTCGCTTACCTTCTGCCGTACACAATGAACAAGTTGTAGAACTCAGTCTTATCGTAGCCACTGCCTCCGGACCCATAGATCTCCCTGACCCCCTCCCAGGAGGCGAACGAGACCTCGTTCGGCGCTATCCGGACCACCGGCCCGTACTTGAGGTGCAAGCGGTGGATGTATCTCGTGGGGTTCGCGCAGAACTCATGATATTTGAGCAGCCAAGAACTGAACAGCGAAACCGCTGGGCCCGGTATCCTCCTGAGCGGAGACGCGAGACTCCGCCATATGTATAGGACGGCTGACAGGAGGCAGGCGACTGCCAGGAACGAGGGGTTTAATAAAAGCATTCCTGCTGCTCTCTTCTACATATTACGACCCGACTTGCTCTGCACATGAACTCCGTAAAGGATAGAACCTCGAATATAGGAACATTCTTATTTATATAGCTAAGTCTAAGTAATGGAATGGGACATATGACTAACTCCTTTACTTATCGGTGTGGGGCCGTTGAGAGGGGCATATCGGAGCTGTACTGCTTAAAGTTGTAAGACCTCGCTAAACCGAAGTAGGGTAAATGCATTAAGTAATCAAGAAGAAAGTATATGGGGAAAAAACTACATGTGCGTAGACATCTGTTGAAGCTTCCGTGTACATGCCTTCTTCAAAGCTCTCCTTTACCCCTTGTATCACCGCCATCGTTACGCCCGTCTTTTCCTCCGCCCAGTAGGCTGGTGAGCCACGACAGACCGGGGATCTCGAGTTTCGCCGCCGGAGGATACGCCTTGCCGTCGACCACGATCGGAGGGGTGCAAGTGCACCACCGGTCCTGGGGTACGCCCGAGAGCGCGGACGGGATGTGATTCCCGCATCCGCGCCACGACTTCTTTGCTGCGGGGCCCGCGTTCAGAAGGTCATTCAAAGGTTAGGAGGGCCTAACTGTGTCCACTTACAGCAGGTGGGACAGGTGGCGCTGTAGCACATCTTCCGGAAGCTTAAGTATGAATGGCTTGGTTGTTGAATCAGTAGATTAGAGAGGGCTTACGGTTGATAGTTCTGGATAGGAAAAGATAAATCAGCTGCCATTTTATATACCGGATGCCGGCCTTCATTCGATGCGTTCGGCGATGAGCTCCGGGTTGTAGTGTCCGAGTTGCGGGCGAATTTTGACGTCGCCGACCTAGACCGGCCACTCCGTCGGTTCGGGTCCCCGGATCTGCTTGTGAGTCGCCGAGCTGCTCCCATTTAGTTTCGTATGTACGAAGTAGTTACACAAATTGTAAAGGGACCATGTCCTGGAGTAATACGACCCTTACTGAGCAGGTGTTCCATAAGACTCTTTCTAGAGTCGTGTAGGTACTCGGGTTCTGGTCCCCCATGCCTGTTCTTGCTTAGAAACCGTAGTCTGCTCGGTATAATTACCATTTAATGCCCGCGATAATTAGTGAGTTTGGGTCACCAATGATTATATTGTTTATCACAAGATTGCCTAGCTCAGGGAATGATGTTATTATGCTTTGCCTCGAGTCTGTATTGAGTTATCGGATGGTTTTTCAGAGTAACCGGAATAAGATGCAGATGGTTTCTCGGTAGATAAAGCCGCTGTAAGGAATACCTGTTCGCGGTGCTGAAGTGCCTGCAATGACAATCTATCTGAAAGGCTTTCCTATCCTCTCTTCAAGAATAGCAACATGTTATCAGTTGTATTGAAACCTATATGGATAGGATGCATGCAAAAAGAAGGGATGCAGAGAGAAGAAACATTCATGTCCAGGACGTTTCCCAATATTTATCACTGCAGCGGGGGAGCCGGGAGACCTCGAAATCAAATTAAGCGGCCCGGACTTAAGCCCCTCCATCCCGACGAGTGAGTTACGGGACGCGGGGTGGCGTGCCACCGTAGTAATAGCGTGCAGGCCGCTGTAATAGCTCCTATCTGATCACGTACCCACGCTACTCGGCATAGGTACCTATTACACCGAGGTCTCTTATGCAGCTACCAGATAAACTTGAATTAACTCCACATCAATTGTCCATCTGCCCATGATCTCATTCTCTATGATACCTAATCACCGACCGTTTTACTTTTTGACCAAGTACCTAATCTTGATACGGATTGAATTTCTACCAAGCCACTATCCCGGAAATACTGACTGGGATCTTATTTCTTTTTAACTTTCTTCGAGGTCTGTGTGACCCTTCTGGTTGCAGGGACCGGCTAAGATAAAGGTCGTATGCATCCATCATCAGCGAGCTCTCCAGTTCACGAACCGCCCACTTCTTTCGCGAATCCTTCGAAGCGCAAGTCGGCCGGCGGTTCCGATCTATTTCACAGGAGACAGTCCGACAGTCAACCAACCGGCCCGGATTCTAAGCGCGCCAAAGCAAACCTCCTCGGCCGAGAGTCGGGGTCGGGAGCTGCTAGGATGAGCAAAGCGCTGGGAAAGCGGCCGGAGGTCGTCGACCTGACCAAGCCTCGCTCCGCTTTCCAGCCACAGAATGGCCCGAGAAAGCTCGTTATCAAGAACCTGCGTATCACGTCGCGAGTCGATCTCGAACACTACTACGCCAAGACTCTGGAGGAGCTGGACGATGCTCTTCAGGCCATATTTGCCAGAAGACAGCCGAAGCAACCGCTCGAACGACTCTACCGAGGAGTTGAGGATACTTGCCGCCATGGAAATTCAAAGGAGCTATATGATCGTCTACGGCGAAGTTGCGAGACTTACCTGAATACCGGCCTGCTGAATTCCATCAAAGCCGAAGCCGGCTCATCAAATGTCGATATGTTGAGGAGTGTCTATAACCATTGGGTCATCTGGGAGGCTCAGTCCGTATGTTACAACAAGCTGGATTCAAAAGAGACGAAGAAGCGAATGTGCACTGACTATTCTTGATATAGACGACGATCCGTTCAGTCTTCAGCTATCTCGATCGGTCCTTCCTCCTCAACTCCAAAGAACTACAGCAAATAAACGACATGGGAATCACCTTGTTCAGAAGAATGGTATTCGTCTCTTCCCAGCCGTCAGGATCTAATCCCGGATCTAAGGTACTGTCAGGCATGTGCGACCTGGTAGAGTACGACCGGAGAGGGGATAGCCGGTTCGATGTAGCTCTACTACGCGACAGTGTTTCGATGTTGCACGTCCTAAACATCTACCTGAAGTCGTTCGAACCGCGCTTCTTGAGGGCTTCCAGAGAATACTTCCAAGAGTTCGCCGAAGAACGGAGTACTGCGCCTTTGAAAGACTACATCTCTTCTTGTGAGAGTCTACTAGCACGCGAGGACTACAGGTGTAACGCCTACAACTTCGACAGCACGACCAAAAGACAGCTTATGGACGATGCACATACAATACTGATCGAAAATTACTCGGAGAAGCTTCTCGACAGTGGCAGCGTCGGCAAACTTCTCGATGAGCATGCAGTCGAGTCCGTCAAAGCATTGTACGATCTTTTGAAGCTATCCGGTATACAAAAGAGGTTAAAAGAACCCTGGGAAGATTATATTAAAGAAGCAGGGGCCGCAATCGTCAATGACACGGCTAGAGGTGACGAGATGGTGATACGCCTGCTCGAGTTTAGAAGGGCTTCGGACATCATGGTTCGGGATGCCTTTAGCAAGGATGATGATTTCACTAAAGGCCTTCGGGACGCCTTCGCATTTTTCATCAACGACAAGAAGATCCTGTCATCATGGAAAACCGGCACTTCCAAGGTTGGCGAGATGATTGCCAAATACATGGACATGCTCCTAAGAGGAGGCCTGAAAACACTGCCGAAATCACTGCTCTCCGATACTAAGGACCGGGCTGATGCCGAGAGGAGCGGCCAAGCGAGTACTGCTGACGAAGATGCAGAACTGGACCGTCAGCTTGACCAAGCGTTGGAGCTGTTCAGGTTCATCGAAGGCAAGGATGTATTCGAGGCCTTTTATAAGCAGGATCTAGCCCGGCGTCTCCTTATGGGCCGCAGCGCTAGTGCTGATGCAGAAAGGAGTATGCTCACAAAGCTTAAGAGCGAATGTGGCTCTACCCTTACGCATAACCTAGAGCAAATGTTCAAGGACCAAGCGCTCGCCCGTGAGGAGATGGACTCGTACAAGGCCTGGCGTGAGGGCAATGGGCACGGAAAGAGCAGTGTCGACCTCAACGTTATGATCCTGTCGGCGGCCGCGTGGCCAACGTATCCCGATTCTAAACTGATACTGCCGGACGAGGTCGCGACGCAGATTGAACAATTTGACGCATACTACATCAACAAGCATACAGGCCGACGGCTTACATGGAAGCACTCGCTCGCCCACTGCGTTGTCAAGGCACAGTTCAACAAAGGGCCCAAGGAGCTTCTCGTCAGCGCCTATCAGGCCGTCGTTCTGACGTTGTTCAACCAGGCTGAATCAAGACAAGATGTCATCTTAACTTATGACGAGATCGCGAAGCATTCGGGATTGAGCGGACCGGATCTGGACCGCACCCTGCAATCACTAGCCTGCGGGAAGGTCCGTGTCCTAACAAAACATCCCAAGGGCAGAGACATCAACCCCACCGACACTTTCACCGTCAACAAGGCTTTTGTAGACCCTAAATATCGTGTCAAGATAAATCAGATTCAACTCAAGGAGACGAAGGAAGAGAACCAAGAGACACACAGACGGGTCGCCCAAGATAGGCAGTTCGAAACGCAGGCGGCCATTGTGAGAATCATGAAGAGCCGAAAGGAGATGACCCATGCCAATCTCGTTGCCGAGGTCATCAACCAGACGAAGAGCCGTGGTGCGGTGGACACGTCGGAGATCAAGAAGAATATCGAGAAGTACGTGACCCTACTTTGCCTTGACTACAGTGTCCCTTCTGCTAACATTGCTTAGGCTGATTGAAAAGGACTACCTCGAACGGGACGGTAGCTCTTACACGTACTTGGCATAGAGAATCGGTTATCACAGGGAATACATATCCTTCGGAACCTGGGAATAGGGGTATGAACAGCGAACATGTTATTCCCCGGATTCTGGAGGTCGGAGTTCGGTGCGAATCGATACTGTAACCTAAAGAATGGTCTGTGCCCCTTAAAGTTGATACTGTACTGTATGCCATTGTTACAATTACGGACAGCACCTAAGAACCACACATTGTTACATCTAGCGAGCGTCCTCTGTTATTGGGGTAAGTTATGTGGTTATAATTAGATAACTTGCAATATTGTGAATGGTGTAGATATAGCTGCATTATCGGCTTATAACTGTCACTGGATAGAATTCTTTCAAGGGGTAGGTTTGGCGAACCCGCCAAAGCATGCTTATGGCTTTAGGCAATTTGTTATGCTCTACTTTGGGACAGAATATTATATTAGAATCCAAGGGTTCCAATCTATTTAACCGCATTACAGTACTAGCCTTGGGGCCTCACAATCTGCTTAACCCTGAATCAAGGGGGTTTTGCCCCTCCATTCAATTCACTGACGAACGTCCCAATGTGGAATATCGTCGTGACATCAGCAACCATTCCATGCCTGTCTCAAACACACTTTTAGTCGCCATGACCGCAGACCTTAAGTCCTACATCCTCTCGGATTCCGAGGCTCGGGCCATATTTGAGGAGAAGATCCTACCAGCCGAGTTCGGCAGTTTTGCAGACCGTCCCCATCGCGACGGTACCAGGCAGCCCCTCGCAGTCTTCGTTATCGGCCAGACGGGCGCAGGAAAGACGCGGACAGCGCCGGCCCTGAAGGCCGCCATGACGGAGCTGCGCGGCGGCGGCGGGGAGGAGCCGCCAGCCCACTTCATAGCCGACACGTACAAGACGTACCACCCGGCGTACGCGGAGCTCGCGGCGGGCGACAGGCCGGCGCTCGCGTCCGCGGCGGCGGGGCCCGACGCGCGCCGCTGGCTGGCCATGGCGGTGGCGCACGCCGCCTCCCGTCGCATGGACGTCCTGCTCGAGTCGGCGTGCCGCCACCCGGGCGACTTCGCGGACCTGGCGCGCGCGTTTCGCGCCGCGGGCTACCGCGTCGAGGTCTGCCTGATGGCCGTCCCGCGCGCCCTGAGCCTCCTCGGCGTCCTCTTGCGGTTCCACGAGCGCCTCCCCGAGGCCGGGTCGCGGTGGGGCCTGCCCGTCAGGCTCACGCCGCGGAGGGTGCACGACGATTCCTACGCGGGGGTGCTGGACGCCGCGGCCTTCATCGACTCGTCGGATGCTGTCGATCAGGTCGTCGTCGTTAGGCGCGGCAACCTCGTCGCGTACGCGGATGAGAGGGGGGCTGATGGCCGGTGGTCCCGGGCGGGCGGCGTCGCGAATGCCGTTTTGGCGGAGCGGCGCCGCCCTCTGACCGAGATCGAGCGGTCTACTGCCATAGCGGATTTGCAGAGACTCAAGTCCATGGATATTGTTGACATAAGCGCCCAGTTGGAGGAGATCGAGGCTCTGCTGCGGTCTGTTTCGGATGAGTCTTCTGGCGGCTCTGGGTTTCCTCCCCTGAGACTATGGCAGTTGCCTAGGAAGGGCGCCAGTCACGAGCTGAATAAGAACATATCCCTGAGCTTAGGGACGTAGATCCAACACGGGCAGTTTCGAGAACACTTGTCTCGGCCGTAGTCGTGGCCGTACTCTTAGAATCTACACCAACTGGGTACCCCAAGCTTGCAAGCGCCCTCCAAGAAACTCGGTAGAAGTAGCTTAAACCGCACCTTTCAGAGACCTCCCTGATCTGCCGGGTAATTTCGCTGCCCTGGGTATACTTCTCCTTCCTCTCGCTGGTCCTCTTCAACTCCTCTGGCGGAAGTCGCGGATGGCAAGATAGGCACTCGTAAGGCCACCAACGACCATATGACGGTATTTTACATATCCAACTCCATGGTCCACTTCGATTTCGGAAAGTAGCATGGCCCAACCGCCGACCGTATCCATGGGGAGCGCTGTGGACGCTCCGCCCTACATGGTCCGCCCCATCCGCTCCCTCGTCTTCGCGGCCTCCAGGATTGCAATGCCGGCACTGGCTGCGCTACGGCCTGCTCGAGACGTCTAGACATCCAGCGACTTTCTCGGGCCAGCAGCAAAGTACCGTAGCTCGGTCGCGGACTTAGTTGCGCTATTGCGTCGGGGGAGCACGGATTGCGGCTCCCTAGATGCGGCTCAGGCGCACGCTCCTTTACTTTTCTCACATCCACCCGTACTTGCCTATCTGCGTGCGTAGATAGCGGATATGCGTCCCTTATCCAAGCGAGGCAGAGGAACGATGATTGACTATTAACAAGTTCTATCCACATTACCACAGTGAAGCTACAGTGAGTGAGTCTAGTGGCTTATGTTCCAACAGTCGCCAGCCGGCATTGGTAGAACCACCGACCAAAGTGTCAAATTCGAATACAACATAACCGAGTAGTTCACATATCGTTGGTGCTTCGTCTTCAGTGAAGCTCACCCCTGGTTTTGGCATCGTTAATGAGCATAGCGTACATTGATACGTTCGTTGTATGAGCAGCTGCCTTAGGCCACAGACAGGTGCGCCATCCATTCTTAAATAATGCAAAATTGCCTGTTCTATATCAAGAATTGAGAGCACATAGTCCAGTGGTTAAGTCTTCCCTCGGGGGAAACACAACCAAAGGTAATGGGTAATTCCCACCTTGGCCTGTTTATACTATGTCCATGCCGATATTCCGGGAGAATCAATACTGCTAATTCCAAGGACTTCGTCCTTTGCCAGACACGTGTGTGGTTAGTATAAATGGGCTTAAGGGATTATTTTTTCCTCCCTAGTCCAACTCGCTCTACCGTTCCGTAGAGCCAAGTAGACAACTTGATGTGTCAGCCCTCCGGCCAGACCGTCTCCCCGTCACGTCTGATGTTTAGCAAAAAGTTTACGGGTAATTCGCTTTGGTATCGTGATTGCCCAAGCTTCCAGAAACTTTAGACACAGACTCAATACTAACGTACATTGCCAGGAGGTGCTATCGGCGCTTGTCTACCCATCGGATCCGGAGGCGCTCTGTACAAGGGAGGTCCCGCCGCATTGGTACGCAAACTCAGAAAATCCCATGTCGTCTTTTCCTCGAGAATTTTAACAGTGGCTGTCGTAGATCATCGGCTACCTAATAGTCAGCGTGGTGCTCTTATTCACGATACAGACTTGTGTCGAGCTAGCTGTCATCTATCCCATCAACGGTGCCTTCTATACCTACGTCGTTCGTTTCGTAGATCCCTCATGGTAACGCAACCCCTCAAATTCTACCCCTTTAACTTCTTAACGCTGACGCGAAATAGGGGTTTCACCATGGGCCGGGGTCATGCGCTTGCATGGCTCACAGTGAAACGTTTTGAGCTGATCGCCGCTAGCATCACCATTGACTACTGGAGGTCTGATAGCAGTGTGGCTGTTTGGGTGACTGTCTTCTTGGCCATTCTATGCATTATCCAAATCTTCGGCGTTCGAGTTCCGGCGAAGGTGAGAAATCCATAGCCCATCCTGAGCCCTGGTTAGCTACTGGCTATTACATAGTGGAGTCTGTACTCAGCATGATAAAGATTGCCGCATGCGTTGGTCCCATCATCTTCAGTATCGTCGTGAACGCCGGGGGTGCGGGCACCAGAGGCTATCTCGGAACCACCTACCGGAGGTGATCCCGGTGCGTTCAAGAATGGCTTCAACGGGCTCGCCGACGTTTTCTTCGTCGCTGCGTTCCCGTTCGGCGACACGGAGCTCGTTGGTCTGGCCGCCGCCGAGCCCCAGAATCCCCGAAAGGCAATCCCCCTTGCCACGAAACAGGTATTTTTCAGAATCACCCTCCTCTACATTGCCAACTTATTCGTCCTCGGCCTTTTCCTGCCGTTGACCGATACCCGTCTTGCGGAAGCGTCCGGTGCCAACTCGAAAGCCTCCCCGTTCGTGCTGGCCATCAAGGATACGGGCGTCAGGACTCTAGCGTCGATTTTCAACGCCGTCATCACTATTCCGGTAATCAGCGTTGCTACTTCGTGCACCTTCGGCTCGACCCGGACTATGCAGGCGACGACGCAGAGAGGAATGGCACCCAAAATCCTCGCCTATGTCGATAAAGCTGGACGCCCCACTGTGGTACTTCATTATCCAGCTTGCCTTCGGCCTCCTGGGGTATATCGGCGCCGCTCCAAAGGGGATAATGGTTTTTAACTGGCTCCTGGCGCTTTCTGGCTTGTCTTACTTCTTCGTCGGGGATCTTGCTGCTTAGCCCATATTCACTTCCCGATCGCATGGCAGCATCAGGTTATAAATTGAAGCGGCTCCCCTACAGGGCCTCCCTTGGGCATCTGGGGTAGCGTGGTCGGCTTGTCTCTCAACATCATCTGTCTGATCGCCACGTTTTCCAACTCTCTTTACGTAAGTCGTATTGCAAGTCGAGTTAAGCTCACTTTAGTTTGGGAGCTACTGATGAGGAAATAGCCAACACCCGATGCCACCCCTGATGCCGAGGTCTTTTTTCAGAGCTACATGGCTGCCTCCATAGTCATCGTCCTTTACCTGGTCTGGAAGGTATACACGCGTGACTGGCGGCCATGGGTCAAGCTGTCTGAGATGGATCTGATGTCTGGTGCTCGACTCTTAGGGGAGGAGATAGAGCCGACGAGCGAGAAAACATGCACTAACCTGCCTATACGCATGGTCCGGGGTCTCTTCTAATGCTCTGCTGTTCATCTATGGGATACCGATATTGGCTTGAGAGGTTTGGGCACGGCGCTCACGGTAAGGTTGGAGGCGGTGCTATAATCTAGGCGATACGGCTCTGTAAGATATATTCCGTACGATGAAATATACGCTCTTCCAAATAGCGCTTACTGTTACGTCAACGTGAAAACAACTGCGTTGTTGTATTCGTCCAGAGGACAGGGGAGTGGGCCAGGGTTGCAAGGAGAAGGTATTACCGGTAACATGGTGACTATGTTCGCGAACTACGCCTTGTAGTTGTTCCCCTCGGTGGTCAATATCTGACAGCTGTTGAAAACTGATTCTCGTGCCTATAGGTGACTACGAGCCTTCACCTTCTATGTGCGATGAGTCCATCCTGCCACTTTCGCCAGATATACTAGTCAAGCGGGGAAGGCACCAGTAGGTTACCGTAGCCAACACTTGCTCTGTCAAACGTGCGCACACTAACTTCCTCCGTCTTTTCCCTCTCGCTCATCCTTCTCTCCCACAATACAGACTACTGGAATCTCGGATAGCGGTCATGGGATCTAAGTGAAGCAAGAGAATCTGAGGTTCTGTCCCAATCATGGCGAATACACGTGCACCGTCCCGATAGGATTGCTCCTAGTTGTCGAGGCTCGAGACTCACGCTCTTTCTCAGTGTAGCGCTGAGCTACCGCAGAGTCGAAATGTGAAGAGACCCCCACTTACAGTTGAGCTATACCCGCGACCCATCTCTCACAGCATAGTGTAGCAAGGTTTCTGCCTCGATCCTATGGTTAGGGCAAGTCGAAGTGCGCTGCATACGGGAGTCTGTGAGCGACTCCGGCAGCATCCGAATATACCTGCTGATCCTCGAATATGTCCGCGCGGGAAAAGCGCCATCCCGCCAGCCTTGGGACCTTTATAGTTCACATGGAGTTTGACTGGGACGTAGTGAGCTTTGGGTCATGAGGGGGAGAGGGCTTGGTCGTCGCTCCGTGTTAGGGTTGGGTGGGGAAGTCGATGGATGGAGTTCAAAGGCAACGGGAGCAAAAGACAAAAGGCTGGATGCATCGTGGTTTCTTAGAAAGGGATCGTTAGCACTGGGCCGTATGCACATAGTGCATTCGACGAAGCGAAACGCAGGAACGGGTCTCACCTAAAGCAAGAAAACCGACCCTAGATTCAGGGGTAAAAGGGGAGAACACGCCAACCTGATCTAAGTACATACCCAGGTATCTGGTTCCACACGGGCATGGCTGGGAACGATTGGACGAAAAATTGATTAAAGGCGATGCACAACCTAGATGCACCCAGAAACCACCTGCTTTATTGACCTCGCACCAGATCATCCCGACGGATGGCTTCGCAAGATCGCCTGCTGAGGAAATCGCAGTGCTACAAGGGCAGCCAGCGGCTAGGGCTACGGGGATGCTGTGGGGCCTGTATCTGATCTCACAGCAAACCGATGTCCTGGAGGGTCATATGAACCCTGCGCCTTTCTCTTCCATGATAGCCTTGGGCACTTTCGCTACGGTGAAACCTGGAGCGTTTAACTGGAACCAAAATGCGAGTACTACCGTTGGAGTGTGATATTACTCATGCTGGCAGCACTTCCCATGGCCTGGAGCTATATGGCGGAAGCCAGTTTAACAAGGAATTCGTAGCTACCGTGGTGTTTCTGCGAGTCGGCCGGTCCATGAAATGCGACCTGATACGGAGTTGCCTATACCGCATGGCGCGTAACCGATGCATCCGAGAAGCGGCACGTGGCTACTGTAACCACACTTCCGGAGAAGTGATTCAGCGCGAAGTAGCCTAGGTAGGATATCGGAATCATCTTTCGAGTCTTCGGGCGGATTTATACCGTGAGAAAGCCCTCGGTGGAATATGTGTGATGCTGCACTACTGTTATACCCACTGTCCCAGATAGCGTTCCCAACCCCCACCGCTTTACATGACTCTGCGAACCAGGGGACGCCCACGCTAATGATGTCCCATCCACTTACCGCTGCCGGATTACCGCTGCGTCTTCCCCCAGGCGGCTCCAGTTTCGGTGACCAGCTTGTGCAGGATAGGGGATAGTGCATGACTGGCCCACATCGCATTGCCGGGCTGTCCGCAGAAACGTGCGGGGAGAGGATTACTAACTCCCTAGCCAACACCGGGCGTGCCATTGGCCGGTGACTGTTACGCTGCTATTGTTGACCCGAGCATGCTGGAAGCGTCTGCTATGTATGGTGGCAGATTTAAATATTTATAGTCACCGATGCCAGCTCCGCTATAATAGGAAGTAAAGTTCCGCCTAATCCAACTAGCACCATGTCCCCGAAAGTATCAGTTTCCGAGATAAGCAAGCATGCTTCGCCGGACGACTGCTGGGTCGTTGTTAACGGCAAAGTCTACGATTTAACTAGCTTCGCACCAAGCCATCCCGGCGGTGCTAATAGTAAGTTTCATGCTGGGTCGAGTCTCGGGCATAGACAGAAGGTGTACTCTTGCTCGGAACTGACACGATTCATGTATAGTTATCTATGCGTGGGCAGGTAGAGATGCATCAAAGACTTACAACGAATACCACGCAAAGAACCTCATAGAGAATGAGTTGGAGGACTCCGATAAGAAGGGTGATCTCGACGAATCTACAGTGACGGACACCTGGGTCAACGCGCGGAAGACGGAGGAAGACAAGACGCCCGATCAGAATGAGAGGCCACCGCTCTCATCTATCATCAACCTCAACGACTTTGAGGAAGCGTTTGCCAAGTCGGCATCTAAGAAGGCGAATGCGTATATCGCTGGGGCCTCTAACGACCTGTTGACCCTGCGCGCCAACGCGCAGCACTGGCAAAAGCTCTGGTTTAGGCCGCGGGTAATGAAGAATGTTTCAAAAGTCCAGATGCGCACGAAGATTCTGGGCCAGGAAGTCTCCATGCCTGTGTGGATAGCGCCGATGGGCGCCGGGATACTCGGCGGCCCCGAAGCCGAAGCCGCCCTGGGAGCCGGGGCCGCCGCATCGGGTATCATCCACTGCATGTCGACGGTAACATCACTTCCGATAGAGGAAATCCTGGCCACGGCGCCAGGGCACCCATGGTTTTTCCAGTTGTACGTCGATAAGCAAAGGGCGAAGTCAGAAGCTTTGCTCGGGAAATTGGCCGGCCAGCCTCAATTCAAGGCCCTGTTCGTCACCACGGACTTGCCAGTGGTTTCGAAGCGCGAAGCTGACGAGCGCATCCGCACCGTTGAAGTCCGGCCCCAATATCTTGGTGGGACGAAGGGTGCCCTTGACAGCAAAGGGGGCGGGATAGCTAGGAATAACGGCGGCTTTATTGACGCGACGTTCAACTGGGATGATCTGGCTTGGCTCAAGAAGCACACAGGGCTCCCCATAGTCCTCAAGGGCATCCAGTCAGTAGCGGACGCAAAGAAGGCGCTAGAAATGGGGTGTGCGGGAATAGTTATATCCAACCACGGAGGTCGCGCCCTTGATAATGCACCCTCGACAGTCATGATTTTACTGGAGTTGCGAAGGGACTGCCCCGAAGTACTCGAGAAGATGGAAGTTTTCGTCGACGGCGGCATCCGTAGGGGCTCGGATATTCTGAAGGCCCTCTGCCTGGGTGCAAGGGGCGTCGGCGTTGGGAGACCATTCCAATGCTCAATCCAATATGGCCACAAGGGCGTTGAACATTGTGCAAGTGGTGAGTCTGCATCCGTGCTCCGCGAGGTAACACACGCGAAAGATGGCGATACTGATTCGGGCGTAGTGCTGCAAGATGAACTGGAAACGGCAATGCGCCTATGCGGCGTGACCGACGTTAATGAGGTCCGCGGCGACATGAGCTTCCTCAACACATCTGAGCTCGAGATGCTGCTTCCACCAGAGCAGGAGAGATATCCAGCCCTGCAATTCGGGTGGAGCCGGATCTGGTCGAAACTGTGAATGGAGGATATCCGGTGATCGGCATACCCCAAGTACTTTATAGATTGCTCGCCCCATGCCCGCTAAGGAAGAGAACGATCGAATTCCAGTCGTACATGCCTCACATGCCATGCATATCGCCAAGGTCCCAAGTCCGGGGCTGTTTGATCAATATTGGCTCCTAAGGGACATATCTGCCGCCTTGTTTAATAAGTCTCAACCCATATTTATGGTAAGGGGTGGATGATCACGGCCCGATGGGTGCGGGGCTATACAAATATGAGAAGCACAGCCTCGACCGCCTTATATGCGAAGGCAGCAAAGCAACTTTGGCAATACGCACTACTAACACCGTATTTCGACTTGAATGACCATGTTTCCCTATAGATCCGGAACGTGCATAATCAAATATGCATAAGTACCTAAGTATGCATCTCTGAGGATCCACCTTTTAAGCGGTGACCCCATGCTCCATGTCGGCTGTCGGGCATTGGCCGCCGTTACGAAACGCTGGGTCCCTAATCACCCCCCAACTTATCTATCGCCTATCACTATCGCATAAATGTCTATACCGCAACAGTCCCCCTTGCAACTACTCCGAACATGCCCTGAATTACCGCCCGTGAATCGAGACGATCCCCCCTATCTACCTCCCGAGACTTCAGCAGTACGACTGGTTCCGTGCCGTATACCACTAAAATGGCGGCGTACGGTAATGTGGCAGCTCCCCAGTATGGGCAGCAAGCAGCCTATGGCGTGACGATGCCTTCACATGCCCAAGTGCCGGCTGCACCCGCTGGAACCTTTGCTCCTGGAACGAAGATCCAAGTCGGTAGTCATAGGGTGGTAATACAGAAGTATCTGTCCGAGGGAGGATTCGCCCACGTATACCTTGTAAAGTTACCACGGCCTGTCGACGGAACCGATCTAGCCGTGCTCAAAAGAGTCGCCGTGCCTGACAAAGAAGCTCTCAGAGGCATGAGAAACGAGGTGGAAACAATAAAACGAGTTAGGGGACACCGGAAGGTGGTTACCTACATCGATTCGCACGCCTCGGAGCTGAAGGGTGGAGGGTACGAGGTCTTCTTGCTGATGGAATACTGCAACGGGGGAGGCCTGATCGACTTCATGAATACGCGGTTACAGCATCGATTAACCGAACCTGAGATCTTGCATATATTTACCGATGTGGCCGAAGGCGTTGCTTGCATGCATTATCTGAAGCCTCCTCTTCTTCACCGGGACCTGAAGGTTGAGAATGTTCTGATCACCGTACAAGGCGCGAAAAAGACGTTCAAGCTTTGCGACTTCGGTTCCGCAGCGCCTCCCAGGCCCGCCCCGCAATCCATCGTCGAATGCCGCTTGATGGACGAGGATGTTCAGAGGCATACCACGATGCAGTACCGAAGCCCGGAAATGGTGGACGTGTACCGCAAACAACCGATAGACGAGAAATCAGACATCTGGGCTCTGGGGGTCTTCCTGTACAAGCTTTGTTATTATACTACTCCTTTTGAAGACCAGGGGCAGCTTGCTATTCTGAATGCCAGCTACAGGTTTCCCAGTTACCCCGTATTTTCTGATAGACTAAAGCAGCTTATTGGTAAGTTCTCAGTCGATGCCACGAGCCCTTTACTGATTTTGCGAAGCCTCGATGCTGCGGGAAAATCCAAGATCTAGACCAAACATATACCAAGTGCTCCGTGAAGGCTGCTTAATGATGGGCCGTGAAGTGCCTATTAAAGACGTGAGTTCAGCATGCATTATCTGGAGTGTGAGACTAGACTAAAATGCGGGATTTCAGATCTACTCGGGTCGTGTCCAGCAAGATCCAACCGGAGGAGAGGGGCAACCTCTCTCTGATCAAAAAGGACAAGGCACGCTTGCAGTGGGTGCTGTGTATTCTCCTCCGCCAGTACAACCAAGCCAGCCAATACCAGATATTGTGCCCATGAGACGGGGAAGACCAGCAACTACCAGCCAAACCTCCCCGGCGCAAGCTACAAAACCCAGTCCTTCCCCAATGCGAGTTACTAGCGGCGACCCCTTTGCTGCCCTTGACTCTAAACCTAGCACGCAAGTCGCTGCAGATGAGCTATCTTCCAGGTTTCCCACCTTGGACCAGTTCGCGCTACTCCACGACCAACGGGCGAAGTTTGACTTTGATAGCCCGACTTCACCCCCGGCGAACAAAGACCTCAGTCAACGAGTGGCAGACCATCTTGCAGATGATGTATTTGCTAAGGCCCAGCCCAAACTTGAATCACCACAACCAAGTCCGAGGCAGTCGACAGACTTCAGTCGCGTGAAGACGGTCATTAGTGATACAGAGAGGCAACCGCTGTCGCCCCCTTCTGGGCCCAATAATAAGCCAGCCTCTGCGCCCCCACAACCACGTACAGAGATGAGTCGTGCTTCGGTTATCATCTCCAGTAACCCCGAACTCCAAGCTATCTCATCTTCCCCACCAAAATCTTCACTACCGCCTCCTAGCAAAGTGACGATGGTCTCAACCGCGACGATGACCATGGATTCCCCTCCTTTGCCCGAAAGACCCCCCCAGGAGTATCCGCAAATTCATCGATTTCCTCAAGCTGATCATGCTCAACACCATACGTTGAGTTTGCCTAGCCAGCAAGAATCGATGGGTACAGGTCAGCTACGAATGGACGCAGGGTACTCAAATCGGCCTGCACCAACTGCACGGCTCTCCTCTTTTCAACATTCCGGTCATGTCCGGCACTCTTCGTCGTCCCGGCCGTCCCTCGAGGGTAGTCGGCCAAGTCTTGAAATGCTCGAACCCTTGTCAAAGTCCGCGTCGGGCC
This sequence comes from Monosporascus sp. CRB-9-2, assembly GCA_004155915.1. Classification (NCBI taxonomy): domain Eukaryota; kingdom Fungi; phylum Ascomycota; class Sordariomycetes; order Xylariales; genus Monosporascus; species Monosporascus sp. CRB-9-2. The sequence goes on along the minus strand of QJOA01000069.1, from coordinate 148,867 downwards.
GTCCTAGACCGGCAAGCACATATCTCGAATCGAACCTGGAGTATCTCCGAGAACGGGAAGCAGCACCGCGGCCTCTGCGCTCACCCGGACTCCCGTCCACCAGGTTTCCCGATAAGCCATCATCACCTGGAATGAAGCCTCAAGAAGACACTGCTATCGAGTCTAATGTGGACTTTCTCCGGTCCATGGAAGATTCAGATCCAAAGAGGAAGGACAAGGTCGGTAAACATATGAAACGTTCAAGTCTCAGCTCTCTGGCGGGCACGAAGAATATCCTGGCTGGCAAATTCGGAGATGCTTTTAAGAGATTCGAGGGTAACAGTTCCAACCCATTGGCGCGGACTCCCTCTCCGCTGAAGGAGTTGGAGCACCGTGATCTGACTCCAATTGCCGGATCTGAGGCTACCGACGAGCGGAGCGACGACGGCCATGCCCTTGGCGAGCCGGAGATGACGCCAGAGATGCGCCGAGAGCTCGAGGCGAAAAGCCTAGCCGAAGAAGAGAGACGGGTGGAGGCGGCTGCTGCTGAGTACCGGCAACGGGTGGCGGCGCGAGAAGCCGGGGACTTACCACCGCTGCCCAAGAGCATCGGCGGCGTCTCGCGAGCCCAAAGCATACAGGCAAGGGTGCAGAACCTGTTGGATGAGACTCAGAAAACACCCCTTCAAAAGACGGCCTCGGGCTATGGGAGATTCGTCGATGCCGCGCCGGGATCGGACCGGGTGGAAGAGCAGCCGCCCGGCCTTCCCCCGAGACCTACCGGCGCCGGGCGGGCCGTCCCCCTGAGGCCTGCGGTCAGCGGACGTCCCGCAGCCGCCACCCAGGATACCGGCTCCGCCTGCCGCCCCGCGCCCCCGCCCAGGCCGCAGCCGGCTCCCAAACCGACGCACCTGAACAGAATACCGACGGGCGGCAGGCCGAGGTCGCCGCCGAGGCAGCAGCAGCGACCACCGCCGTCTGAACCCCAAGCGCAGGGGACGGAGCAGCTCGTGGGCCTCGGCATCCCCGAACGGCTGACCATCGACATGACGCCCCAGGAGAAGGAGGATTACATCCAGGACTTCAGCAAGCGGTTCCCGAGCCTCAGCGCCATCGAAATGGTCGAGCGGGACCTGGACGTTGAGGGCGGCGCCGGGGATCGCAACAGCAACAGGGCCGCGCGGTGAAAGAAGCTATAGTGCGTAGTTCATCGCAGAGCATGACTGGGACAGATATGGATGAGCGAAATAAAGAGAAGAAGAGGAGAGAATATGGCGAGGCATACATAGGGCACAGGGGGTGGGCGGCGTCGAATGCGGCTGGCCGCGTGTCGTGGGGTTAGCCACCTACCTACCTACCTACCTACCTACCTACCTACTACCTACTTACTTAACTTAGAGATATAGAAAGAAGCGCGTTCTGTGGATGTGGGGGCGATGCCAATTGAATAGCGCGGCGCGAATTCGTCACTTTAATAGAAATGGCTGTCCTACCTCGCTCGGGTCTATCTCGCCTTTCTGGCGAATTAACTGCCAAATGGGATCGAGTGTCTCGCAGGCCAACTGATTATGAATTTTTCCTCGTTCAACTCCCGAGGGCCTCAGTTACGTACGGGAGCTCTCGGCTGGTCCCGGCAGATAGGAGGACGAGGCGTTTAAGTGGAGCTTGTCGCTGATCTCGCTATTGTAGGGTCTGGTGTGTTGGACTTGTTTAACCTTCCATAGTTGCCTACCTACATGCAGTAGCTGCTTGCATACGTGTGTTCTCTTGTTCTCTAAGTCCGCCGCAAGGCGTGAGTTCGATCTTTCTTCCCAGACGCATTCAACTGGGAATTTGCGGTATAATAGAGTGAGATGTCGGGATTTAAGGGGCTGATGAACACTATAAAAACCGGTCAGGGGAAGACCAACGGGGACTTGGCAGTCTCCCCTGTCCCAGCGAATACTACGTGACAGCGGCGGTAGCAGGTGGGTAAGGAGTTAAGGATGTTGAGAAAGCATCGATTAACGTCAAGGGCTTGCAAATCTATCATGGCAAATCGCCCCATGTGCGAAGCCAACATATTCAGCTCACAACAAGACCATTCCTCATACCTGCCGAGCCAGCATTGTCCGCGTATCATTAATCCATCATCCCCCGTCAACCTGCCTTCCCGGCCCTTCAGATCTGATCCCCTCGAACAGATCTAGCGTCAATCTTGTGCAGCGCAACCATCCGTCGAGTTCCTTCATAGCCCCATTTACTGGGTGCGCTCCCACGCCTGTCCATTCCACGTAACCTTTGGTGTCCCCTTCAGATAATAGGAGACTTGCGTATTCTCTTTCTGAAAGAGGAAGACGGGCCGAATCTCTGGTATCTTCGCTATGGTCTTCTTGATCCAAGAGTTTGCTTCGTCAATAGGCTGCCCGGGATAGAGGCGAACGGCTGACGAGTCGGTTTCGTGATCATGCTCGTACCGGTCGATGAGCCAGTGGTATTTGAAGTCCCGCATTAGAACGTCCCAGTACTTGAGGTTGGATAACGGCTCTTCGTGCTGAGACGCTGATTGCTCTCGGGCCTTATATATACTTCGCACCGCGGCATGTGCTCTTACTAATTCTGATCCGTCTCCGATACTGCCCTGGTGACTGTACAGTATCTGGCTGATGGACTCGACCTCCTTCTCATCTTCCAGGTCCACGAATCTAATCATGTCAATGCCGAAAATAGCGTCTATGATACTGGGTTTCCAGTGACGTTGACCGGGGAATTCGCCGCGGAGTGCATGCAACTTCACATGGTTCGGGTAGAGGACGAGGTTGACAACCCGGATATTCTGCCTTTCCATACACATGAGACCCAACCTTCGCGCAAGCTGTTTCGCATTCGCCTGGTGATTTTCAAAGTCTGTACTGAAGTGCCTCTCTTGGTGCATCATCGATGTCATTGCGCGAACTAGCAAGGGACGCGGAAATGGCTCCGTGTGACCGTAAGGGTTAAGGCGGAACAAATCGCAAAGAAGGGAGTCCCGAGAAGGATCGTACCATGTCAAGACATCATAGCCTTCACAAAAGCCCATGAGAAAATGAGGCGACCCGTTCTTTAGTGCGATGGCACGAGATTCGCGGCATACCTGTGCGATAGCGGGAGGACCGAGAATGATGAGGGGACGATAAAATGGACAAAAAATATAACGTCGCGGAAGAGTGGCCTCCCAGATGAGCATTCTTATCTCCGCGGGGAGCTTGTTGAAGAGTGTGAATTCGGCGGCCATCTTGACTTGATTGGAAGACGGTATTTTGGAGAAGATGTGATCTATCTCTGTGCAGATTCGGTCACTTTGGCTGGGCCAGTGTGATAAGGATGTCAGGAGTGAGATAAGGTAAAGACGTGATATTTGTGGTAGTATCGTGTCAATTCGGGCTGCGCCAGAGTGAGAAGGATCTCAGAGCAAAGTGAACTGAAGATGAGAATTGAGGGTGGGGTGAAGGAGAAACTTACATACCTTGGTATGGGAGGTGCTGTAGACGGATTTGCCTTCCTGGTCGACAGCCCAATGCGTAGACCTTGACTCGCTCGCTAATGAGTTTGTGATGATCCAGACAGCAGTCAAGATGATAATTTGAGTATGAAGCAGGACTGTGAAGAAAGATCCGTGCTTGTATTCTGCAAGAGTGTGAATGATGAAATTATAATTGAGTTCGTGGTTGTTACTAGATGGCTGAGGGAGGAGTAACGTCCACAGAGAGGTACATGGAGGCTCGTATTCATACGAAAAGAAGGAACGGACTACCTAGAAATGTGTGACAAGAGTGTCAATGCTTATCTACACAATTCTGGATTCGTTATCAGGATTAATCAGTGTGCGGGATTTTATACTGAAGATGTCCCTGTTAACCCAGGCGCTTTGCGTCTGCCGTCGGTCAAGTCAACGTATACATACATTGATACACAGACGACTTGGAAACACGTTCATTGCGGACATAGTACAGGTCACAGTTCGGCCACCTATAGGTGGAGGAACTAGGGTGGTGGAGTCTTATGGCTGGGGCTTCTCAGCTTTAAGTCATCTGTGTATTCCGAGTAACCCATCGAAGCTGCTATATAGAGTTAATGGATATGCCTAAGCCACCTCAGTAACACTAGGATAGAGACCCTATACCATACCATAGACCCTATTCGACACCCAAGTCTCCTGTCACTCGGAGAAACGGGACCACGCGTATTATTAGTGTAGCTATTAGCAAATGCTTGCCTTCAATGTCACACGCCGAGCTCTAGATGCTGCCAAAAGTGAAAAGTCCTTATAGCCATGTGAGGGTCCGTACTCCGTTGGAAAGCTCTCCCTAGCACCCTACTCGGATTCTTCGGAATACGAGGTATCAGGGTCGCCAGAATTCGTGACTGGTCGGAAGGTATGGTCTCTCCTTGCCAGCATGAAAAATGGTCGTACGTATGGCATACCAGCTAGGGTCCTTTTGATCCAAGGATGATTCAGATCCCATGTCGTATAATCCCGCTTGACCTTGACCGCGTCCGTCACCTGCCCCTGTTCACGTTTATATGCGCCTTTTAACCAGGAATACTGTGCACGGCTAAGTATCTGAATCCAAGAAGTTGAGACAGTCTGATTGGAGCCGTCCAGAACGCGGCGAGCTTTGATGAGGTTGGCTAGATGGGAACGGCCGATGCCGCTGCGTTCTTGTTGGAGTATTTTGTTTGCTCGAGAGAATTCCACTTCATCCCTGAGATCAATCGTGACGACGGTATGATCCCCGAATAGCTCTTCTGCCGTTGTGGATTCCCAGTTTATTTTACCGAGGCCGCCGTATGGTGATGAAAGAACAACGTCGATTGTTCGCAGGTTCTGCCAACACTCTAACCTATGAGCGATATACTCGACTGATTTCTGGAAATTGATGCCAGTAGGCGGCGTCTCCGTTGGGTCATAGCATATTGCAAGATGTTTGACCGCATGGTTTATTGATGATTCGTCAGGAAAGGCGCTGTCCCCGAGTTCCCAGTACACAACGTCTATCTTCGGTCTAAACCATGCCCTGTGCCGTTCACACGAGATATAATGATACGATCCGTGGCAAAGGGCGATGCTGCGTGATTCCCGACAGACGTGGGCTAGAATAGGCGGTAGTGGAGCAAACCTGCCCCCATAAATATGAGAGGTGATAAGTCGTCGGTGTCGAGGTAGCGTCTCTTCCCATATGATTGTGCGGATCTCCAGAGGAAGTCTCATGAACGGGAAAGCCTCATCATCAGATTGCTTCGCCGAAGATCGCTGTGCGTTTTTGGCCGGTGTCTCGCTCACATCCACTTCCTCGGGCATCTGGAATGTGGGCGAGTATTCGACTTGGGCATCTGGGGTAGTGATCACTCCAGTCTCGGAGACAAGATATTTGGCGGAAAGACCTCCCATTCTCGAAGCAAGCCGACTCAAGCTGGCAAGGATAGTATGAGGGTGCGTTCTGGTCGGAATCAGTCAAGTCCAGGGTCCTAGTATGCCGTCCGGGACGTGGGGAATGTATTCAGAAAGTAAATGCAAGGGAGCCTTGATGACCAGTTATTGGATATTGGCAAGATGTGTTGTTGGTATGATGTGGCTAGCACCTGGCACTGCAGCCTCCAGGGAAAGTAGTGACGGTGCTCCCTAAGTTTGGGTTGTGAAGCACAGGGAACGAGGGAAGAAGTGGAGGATTGGGCGGTAGAAAGAAGCGGGAATGAAATCGAGAAGCGATTTGAATTTGAACATGGATCTTTGGGAGGAAGGAGGTCTGAAACGTCTGAAATGATCAAGAGCGAGAGGTTCAAGGAAGGTGTGATTCAGGAGTGCCTTCCTGACCTTATAACCTCTTTTCATATCAGCCCCAAGTTATCAGCAGGAAGCGTACCACCCACACCTTCCTCGTCAAAACTGAGGTCATTTCCATGGTCGTCTACTTGCTCATGCGTGGTCACTTAGCCCACTAGTTATACGTTCTACGTCATTAGAGAAACACCGCCCGTCTAACAGCAATGGCTCGACGGAGTTTGCTTGCGCAAGAGAATATGAGCGTATCGGCAGACGGTAATTTTACACGGAGGCTCCTCGACCAGGAGGTCCCTTAGATAGGAGGTCACAGTCTTCCGTAATTTTCCTCATGATAACCAAGGCAAGAATTTCCTTATCACCGGTTTCATATTGGCCTATTTTGGAAAACTTTGCATATGAGTCTGTTTACGTAAACCGGCCGAGCCTCAAGAGAAAGCCAGACTCCCTCACCAAGGCCCTTTCTCCCTGTCTGTCTGCCCGTTCTGAGAGCGCGCGCGCACGCACACAGGGAGAGCTAAACACACCAGAAAACAACACAGTAAGTGCAATCATGCATCCAGCATTTCGAGTGATCCACGCACCACTGTCTGCTACAGCGTGTCTGGGCGGCGAGGGAGACGACGCTGCCCGCGGCCTCGTCGGCGTTCCGCTCGCCCTCGGCGTCGGCCTCACAGCTCGCGAGCATCTCGGTTACGGCCTGCGGCGAGACGGTGCCGACGTGCCACGCCGGCTCGTCGCCGTGCTCGCCGACGTAGAGCACCGCCGCACGGCCCGCGACCACCTCGATGCGCGTGTGTCCTTTGTACTGCGCCTCGAGCGCGTCGAGGTCTGCGAGCGTCGCGAGGTAGGGTGCGCTGGCGTTCAGGTGATCCGCGCTGAAGGGCGCTGGGGCGCCCTCCGGCCGCTCCCACATTTCCAAGGCCGGCGGGAGCAGGACGCCGCTGCTGCCGCTATACCGGGAGGCGGAGAGTTAGCATAGTCGGCTGCGGATAACTAGCTAGATGGCTCTGTTGGGCTTGCGGGAGGCGTGCTTCATGTATGAGTGGGGGAATGGAGAGGTGAATGAGTAGAGAGATGAATAGCAGACGAAGAGGGATGTTCGAGACTTACGATGGCGAGCTTATTGCTGCCGCGGCCTGTGCCAGCCCGAAGAGGCAAAGGGATCCTTGGATGAGGACTCGGATCTGCATGTTGTCCCACGAAAGAATAGAGGATACGGTGGTTTGTGTTTGTTGTGCGTTAGCAGGCGAGGAGTGAGAGAAGACCGAAGTTGGAAGACATCCGAAGGAAGTTGAAGGATGCGGGCAGAGACCTCACATATTTATATCCTCCCAGCAGCTCCGGTCCGAAGAAGAGGGCATAACTTAAAACTCCATATCGCCACCCGCCGCTGTGTGATATGGCCTCGCTTCTTTTCTCTAACTAGATAAGCGTATCATTCCATCACCTACATTTTAAGCTTCGAACGAGCGCCGAGGATATGAACGGGCGCCTGCCGTATCACACGCACTGGCACATGCATCAAGGGGGAGATATAACCTAAATCCGGTCCTGTATTCAAAATGCCCACCGAATTTTAGGTGTACTCGTGCATGACACTCCTAGACTTGGTCTCGAAGCTGTGGACAGAGTTTTAGACACGTCGTTGAGCTTAAATTATCCGACCACGCGATCAGGCCGGAGAAGCAAGCCCGTAGATGCAGAGGCGATCCGATGCGCTCGAGGTCCTGCAGAAGAGTGAAGGGCAACATTCGTTTACTATTAAGCGCAAGCAAGGCATATGTGATGCAACATACGGCGCGGTTGACTCTTTGCTACGTCAGACTAACGTCCTGTACTAAGCCTTTTTTCGTATATTCGCAAGTTCACTTCAAACCACGGCCAAGTTGCCTTACCCCTATACTTCTTCGCGTTCGCTCGTTGGCTCGTTGGCTCCCTATGACGTTTGAGCTAAGGTAGAGTTAACCCACTAAGCGTGTAATTTCCACACATGGTCTCTGCTCCATTCGTCTCGTTACCGCCATATTCAGAGCCGTTGCCCTAAGATGGCTACTGCGAAGATCTCCCTAGGAACGGACCTGTATACTACATAGATACTTCTATTCTGATGGCAGAAAGGATCCTACCCAGCTAGCTACTTACGCTCGAAAAGAGCCAATGCCTAGAACGCCGAAATATGCCTCATAGATCACACACCACGTCCCGGGATTCGTCTTCGTGGGCGGGCGACCATGCGTCCTCCTATTTCCCTAGCACGCGTAGTAAAAGAAGTCTAACTAGGCCCCGCTCCGTCATCGCCATGATCTCTTCCACCGCTGGATCCGGAATGGCCTCCATCCAACAACAACTTCGGCTTAATGTAATCTTCATCGAATTGCCTGAATAGCGCTTGAGGATCATGCGAGGTAAGCAGCTGCTTAATAGCTGCTGTCGCAGATACGGGCGCTGCTTCTCGGTGCCCAGATGTTGGGTAGGAAAACACGGCGTCTTCTGATGAGCTACCGCCGGATGTGTGAGGATCCGCTCTTCTCCCAACCCGCGCTGGAGGCGGGAGATCCGAGGTGTCGATGTCGCTTCCAACGTCAGAGTCCGTCAAGTTGCCACTGCGCCCGAGCAGATCTGTCCGCTCGACATCCTCCCCGGCTGGTGGACGTGGACTCTTGCGATTCAAACTCGAAGGCCGCGCACCCGGGAGAGACGGTGATTGGTGGCCTGACACATAGCTTCCTCGTTCTGCTCCTCTAGAGCGCTTTCCATTGGCAGAATCCACACGGTCCATGCGGACGGTGCCATTTTTCTGCCGCGGATTATAACCAATCCCCGTTCCAGACCGTTTGTAGTAGGATCCGCCTGGTGCCGCTTCGATATCAAATTCGTCGTCGCTGTCAGCCTCCTCGACTACTCCTGTCCTTATCCCCAAAATCTCCAACATTCTCGCGGTAGTGCCGCCAAAAATGATGACGGTCAGCACCACAACGACCAGGACCGTAGCCTTGAGGGCGTATGAGTTTTCCCCGGCCAGCAGAGCAGCCAACGCTACCCCCACGGCCCCACGCAGGCCGGCCCAGAAGAGCATAGCTTGATAGTTATAGGGCAACTCATCACTGACCTCCCTACCTTGGCGCGCTGCACGGTAACGGTGGAACCAGTTTATCGCCTTCGACAGAGGGAACACAGCCACCCATCTCGCAGCGCAGACTGCCACTATGGTGACAATGATGAAAAGTGGCCGAAACTGAAGATCATTATCGGTAAAGAGCGATAATCCAAGGTAGATGAAGATAAAGTTCTCGGATAACTGAGCCAGAACCTGGAAGATGTATTTGGTGCTGAGTTGCGTTCGCCGAGACATGTTAAAGTATGCGTAATGCTTGAGAGTAATACCACAGAACAGCAAAGACACGATTCCTGTCCCATATTAGCAGGCGAGTCATCGGAGAGTAATCTGCCGGTCGGCCCGGACTCACCTGACATCTTCAGTCCTTGGGAGAAGAAGTAACTAGCATATGCAATCAGTACGATCAAGCAACTCTCTATCTGGGGGTATCTTCGAACATAGGTGAACTTTAGGACGAGCGCGGTACCGACGCCGACCAGCACACCGATGAGCAGACTGCCAAAGAAGATAAGCAAGAAGATGCCCACACCCTCGAAGAAATTGAAGAGCCCATAGGCGTCCGCTGTCTCAGTCTTGTACTTCTGAGCGGTCTCGAAGATGACAATGGCAATGGCATCATTGAGGATAGACTCGCCGAAGATGACAGTGTACAGCTTGGGATCAACCTTGTACGTGTTAAAGATAGCTAGAATTGTGACAGGATCGGTAGCGGACAGGGTTGCGCCAACGGAAATGGCATCCACAAAACTCATGTCCAGCCCTTCTAGCGGAATCCGAGTGTACAGCCACAACAATAGACCTATAACGACGGCAGATAAGAAGGTGCCGGCGAATGCGAAGGTTAGGATGGTGCCGATGTTCCGAAAGAAGTTGGCTTGGTGCAGTTCGTAGCCCGAGTTCAGGATAATGGGCGGAAGGAGGAGGTTGAAGAATATTTGATAATCAAAGCTCACGAGTTGAGTGATAGAGTGTCCGGTGCTCACTCTGAGGATCAACCCTACCGTCATTCCTGCCGCGCTGGTCAGATAATGTCATGCGGCGTAGAGGGTTCTAGAGACGGACCGGCAAAGATGGAGATGACCGTCTCATGTACGGCCTGTACCTTCTTCTGCTGCAGCATATAGCTTGTGAAGAAGGCGATTATCAAGAGCATTATAGATATGAAGAGCGCCCATGATGCGAAGATCTCCTTCTGGGACGAGTCGGATTCTGTTATAGCTGATTAGATGACATTTGGTGGCGCATGAGCTGGCGGACTCGTACCGTCGGGATCTGTCTCTTCTGCAGCTCGTCCTACGGCCAGTCGTTGTTAGCGAAACGAGGCTCGAGGTCGATTCGAGTGTGTAGATTCATAATGGACTTCATGAAATGAAGATGGGACCGAAACATACTGGCAAGCTCCAAGGTGGAGCCAGCTATTTCCGACAACATGATGGCGACGAGCTGATGGCCTAATCAGGCCGCGCAGGATAGGGAGGGGCTCTTTCAATAGGTGATAATGATGGGTGTCTATTGCTTAGATACGAGTTATCAGAGCCGAGACTCTCGTAGGAACGAGTTGATGCGACGCAGACGAAGTAATGAATCGTCGTCGATTACGTACGTATAATTTACTTGGTAGTCTGTCGGGGGATTTCGTTGACAGATTTCAAGTCCATAGCGGAGCTAGTTAGCCGCATCTACAGGTTACAGTAGGTTTTGGTGGGCGGCTCATTAAGTAATACGCCAAGCGTACTACTCCGAACATACCGAAGGTATCTCGGTAGTCTATCGTAATACTGGTTAGCATGCAGATAACGGATGATTGATTCAATATCGAAGTGCTGAGTTTAATATGGATGAACTTTTAAACGTCCATGCAGACTACCTTACTTGAGAATTCTAAAGTCAGTCATGGTCTAGATATTACCTAGCTTATACTTTGCAGATACCAATAGACATTCAAGGTGTAGCTTGTGGAATTCGTCGTCATGGGGTCTCGTCTCCATGGGGTCTCGTCTCCATGGAACTCCTCCCGTACGAGCTAGAACAACGGGTGGGCGTGCATTGGACCCCGCCATTCTGATTATATGTACTAACTACATGTAGTAGCCTAAAGTATTCCACTAATGCCTGTTATTACATTATACACGCCATACAGAAACGGGACAACGAAGACTAACAATACCACCAGGAAGGTATGTTTTCCACGGGTACCATCTATGTGTGTATGGCGAGGAATCCTCTCTAGCCATAGTCATAGTATCTACCTACCTAGGCACCCTCACCTCAGGGTCCTATGTTGATCTGTTAATGCCTTTATCGTTCACCCGGGTAGCCGCCTTGGTAGACTTGTCAACTGTTATTATTCAGACACTACCCATACTCTCCATAAACTGGTATTCCGAGTTGTCATTTCAGGCACAATGCAGGTCCTACCTATCAACTGGTCGTCTGTATGCGTGTAGTTGTTTTACATACCTATCACATACCCTATCACATACCTACCGACCTACTTACATATACGTGGAGTAGGGTAGGAGGTATGCGTGTGCGCGTGTAGGTTGTAGCCGAACACCACGTGGAGTTTTTGGTTGGTACTTACAGTAGGTACCGAGGCATGTAAGATGCAGGCAGGTAGGTACCCGAGCTGGGGACGTGGCACCTGGGGATTTAGGGGCTTGGCATCACTGGCTAGATCGTGATGTAATGGCCGGAACGGATGTAGATGGATGTACACTATGAATCATGGCTTCGGCATCATTGTACGATTCCACGATGCACAGATCTGATCCTATTCGTTAAAAAGCCGAGTCCAGCTGGCCATGACCAGTTCACACCCCCATTTCTACTCTTCCCCCTTTCTCTGCCTGAAAACGTCCAAACAGTCACATTCGTCTTTCCCTATGTATTGAATCCCAGTGATATCACATTTGTCTCTGCATCCAGCCTCAAATACCCAAGTACCTAGGTCGTCCATCATTTGGTCCCGTGCCATCGCCCCAACTATCCGCATGACAACTACATCGAACATAAGACGAGTAAATTGATCAGGCTGGCTACGTAGCGCAACACCCAGGCTTTCAGGCATTCTTTCCACGTCACCCGAAACAGCCACGCCAATATGCCCTGAAGGCCCGACTATATACTAAGCCGAAACATCCCTCAACCTTCGTACCGTCCTTATTCAACCGCCCATTCGCGTCTCAGCGCTCGAATTTCACCGAGCAGAAATGTCCTCGTCATCGTCATCTTCATCTTCATCCTTGTCGGAGAATCACGTCTCGCAACCCAACCATATCGCAAGATTTGGAAGCAAGCTAAGCAACGGATTGCTACGGGAAAATGGCGATACTAAACCCAGCGAGCGTTCTCCCCTCCTCTCGTCTTCCAGGTCGGAAGAAGAACCCACCGTCTATGGGCAGCCACGGCGTGATACGTATGACGACGATTACTTTCAGAGAACAAAGAGTATCTGGTACCTGATCCTTACAACAATAGGCATCGGGGGGTTACAGATGGCTTGGGCTTGCGAGCTGTCCAATGGCTCCCCCTATCTGCTCTCGCTCGGCCTGAGCAAGTCTCATTTATCCCTTGCCTGGGTAGCAGGCCCGCTTACTGGGACATTCGTTCAGCCATTCGTCGGGATTATGAGTGACAAGTCAAGGATCTCTTGGGGAAAACGCAAGCCCTTCATCTTAGGTGGAGCAGCCGCCACCATCATCTTCTTGTTGTTCCTGCCCTGGAGTAAGGAAATCATGCGAGGCATACTCGGCTTGTTTGGAGTCGACTCTACTACCGGAGGCGGAAAGGTCACGACTGTTATCGTCGCAGTCATATCCATCTATTTCTTAGATGTCGCTCTCAACACAGGTTCGTATAACGTCGTATATACGGGGACAACTTTTTATAAGGTGCTAATCCCTCATCAGTTCAAGCAACGATCAGGGCATTCATAGTGGAATGTTCCCCTTCTCATCAGCAAGGCGAGCCTTTTCTCCCTACAGTGGCGAGCCGGATGTCTTGCTAATATTGTTTACAGAACAGGTGAATTCGATGGCGAGTCGAATTCTGGGTATTGGTAATATAGTAGGCTTCCTGGCCGGGTACCTCGACCTACCAAAATACTTATGGTTTCTTGGGCACACGCAATTCCAAATCCTCGCAGCCATCGCGTGCATCGCTCTGTGTTCTACGGTACTCCTGAGCACCCTCCTCATCCGCGAGCGAGACCCGACACTGGATGGCCCCCCGGCAGAGAGTCGGCCAGGCCTGATTGCCTTCTTCAAAAAAATATTCTCCGCCATGCGGCATCTACCTCCACAGACTCGGAATGTCTGTATTGTTCAATTCTGCGCATGGGTTGGACTCTTCCCTCCCCTCTTCTACACAACTACCTTCATTGGAGAGATATACGTTCAACCGTATCTGGAACAGAACCCACACATGACGCCCGAAGAACTCGATGAATTATATGAACGGGCAACTCGAGTGGGCACCCTCGCCATGCTGATTTATTCCTTTACTAGTCTAGCTACAAACCTCATACTCCCTTCCTTTATAGACCCGACTTATGACAACACGCTGGTTGCGAGCAACGCGCCCGACGAGACTACCGGCGATATACCTGGTCATAGTTCAGGGAAGACGCTGCTAGAGTGGCTGATCATACCTGGTTTTACCCTGAAGCGAGCGTGGATGCTTTCGCACATTCTCTTCGCCGCCTCTATGTTTTCCGCGCCCTTCATCAGAACAGTACAGGGTGCCAATGTCATCATTGGCCTTTTCGGTATTACATGGGCCATGACGCTCTGGGCACCATGGGCCATCATCAGCGCCGAGATAAGTCACCGCGATTTACTGATCCGAGCACAGAAGCAACGTCTAGGATCTATTATTCGGGACGAACAGTCGGAGGCTGCTCTCGAAGCCCTGGATGAGGAGGAGCGCCGCCTACAAGCCGAAGCCGAGTCCAACGAGACGGGTGTCATCATGGGCATCCACAACATGGCGATAGCCGCCCCACAGTTCATAGCGACTATTGTTTGTAGCATCGTTTTCGGCGTGTCCGAAAAGCCAAGAGGAGTCCCAGGAGATCATAGCATTGGCGTCGCCTTTGCCGTTGGCGGTTTCTTCGTTCTTATTGCAGCATTCATGGTGCTGAGAATTAAGGACGACGACTCAATGCCAGCTGATGCTATCGCTGCCGCAGAGAGAGGCGGCTCGGCAACCGTTCACTCTAAAAAAGAAACAGGCCAAACCCGGACAAGTATGCGACGGGCCACTCTCGCTAGGAATACCAGTTTCGCATCGGGCCTGGAGTACTAACAACTCAGCCATTACAGATTTGTCCGCTCTCACCGTTACCTCGTATACTAGATGATGTGCTGTCGGAGGCCACTATGCGCTCGATCGGACACGTTTTTGGGAATAGAAATGATGGATGTTAGTGGTACCCGACAGTTTGATGGGTTTACTATGTCATAACCAACAACATAACACAGATTATTCAAGATCAAATATAACATGTTGATGCCGCGTTGCAATCTCGCTTTCGGTTTCAGAGTCATGCATACCTTATGTTGCACTCTTCGCGACGGCTACAGACCTCTGCCTCTATAGCCGCATTCATTTAATAATCGGCCCCTCTAGAAGCTGTCGCAAGGCTAAAAGACCGGAATCCGCCAGGGAGTGATGCTGGGTCATACGGGGTAGTGTGGGCCGCTTCCTCGGTCGAGTTTGTATAGGCTAAACTCGATGATTGCTTATACTAACCTCAATTTAACGTGTTTTACTGGACGTGCAACCGGAGATTCCTTTCCGTCGCTTCACCACGATCTTTAGACGGAAAACTCGCTCACAATTGTCACTCCCGCGGACCGCCTCGCCTCTCCGAAATTGGGTCTAGGCCCCTGCCTCCGCAGGTTCGACTTGGTGGATATACTGCGACAAATGTGGCCTGGCCTCGAAACCCAGGAGGAGACCGCGGGAGGGCCTCGCCCGGCGACATACATAATGCTGAAGTTCCCCGGGACCCCGAGCTGCCACGGTCCCTGAAGATCTCGCCCCATTCTGATCTCCTTTTTGCCAGCCAGCTGGTCGATCGTCTTCTTTTAGTTACCCACCACCGCTTGCCTCACCTACCCCGGCGAGGCCAGTCAGCCACACGCGAGTGCAATCATGAAGGTCGCAGCAGCCCTCCTGCTGCCGGCGGTCCTGGCGCGCGCCGTCGGCGCGGCCCTGCTCTGGGACGGCCGCTTCAATGACCTGCAGTCCTCGACCGACCTCAACAAGTGGTCCTGGGCCAACCAGGTCCCGCCCTACCAGTACTACATCCACGGCAGCGGGCCCGTCGAGCGATACGTAAACCTCTCGCCCGAGTACAAGAACCCCAACGACACGGTCTCGAGGCAGGGCGCCAAGCTCACGCTCGACTCGACTGGTAAGTGTCGCCGGCCACTCGGAGTATCCGCGTCGAGTCCTCCTATTCCTTGCTTTTCCCATGTGGCCGCGTGTCTATATACGTGTATATATGTACGTGCTATGTAATGACGTCTATCTCCGTCGGCAGCGTACTGGAACGGGCAGAACATGCGGCGCATCGAGCTCATCCCGCAGACGAAGGCGGCCATCAATCAGGGCAAGGTGTTCTACCACTTCAGCATGATGCGCAAGGATACGAACGCGCCGAGCGTCAACCGCGAGCACCAGATCTGCTTCTTCGAGAGCCACTTCACCGAGATGAAGTACGGCTGGATCAGCGGCGAGCAGGGTGCCGCCAACCCCAACCTCCAGTTCATGGTCAGCCAGCAGTCCAAGTGGAAGACCGAGTGGAAGCCCAACGTCTGGCACAACATCGCCTTCGAGATTGTGAGTAGCATCCCCCCGTTCTCTCCCTCCTCTTTTCCCCTCCTTTCGGCCTATGGTAGTTACGACCGTTTGGTCTTTCTCTTCTCAAAGCCATGGACAAGGTGGCAGAAGAAAGAAGTGAGGATGATGAGTGGCTGGGAACGAGAATCGGAAGGAGGAACGGTTTGCTAACCAAGGTCGGACGAAAAATAGCAATTCGGCGGCGGCTCGTCCGTCGGCTTCTGGCACTCGGAGGGCGGCGAGCCCCTCCAGCGGGTCGTCGCCCCCGTGTCGACGTCCGCCTCGTCCAACGGGCAGGACTGGCACCTGGGCGTGCTCGAGCTCCCGCGCAGCGGGTATCCGGACCAGAACGAGGACTTCTACTTCTCCGGCGTCTACGTCGAGAGCGGCAGCATCACCACCGCCATCGGCGGTCCTAGTGAGTGATGCCTTCCATCTGGAACGTGGAAGTCTGCATCGGGGATATTCGAGCTAACGACATACAGCCGCATGAACCACTGTGGTATTCGCATCGTAGGATGACCTGGCTAAGGAGTCAGGGGAGGATATTTCGTTATCCTTCGCTGGGCCAGGGGCAGCGTATCAACAGAAGTCAAATTTCGATGCTAATGGCAGCTCGACAGCTCAGCGAAGAAGATCCATTACAGATCACCTACTACTAGTATATAGCCAAACTCGTAACTAAGAAATTGAAAGCAGCGAGTTACCTCCGCAAGCCCTACCTATTTATAAACTCTAACAAGCAAGCCTGTCGAAGCACGTTTGCCCACCATCAAAATCAGTCGCGAATCAAAGCGCCCAAGCCATTTGAGTCTTCAAGCTAAACCCGTTAAGCCACCCTAAGCTAGATTCTTAAACACCCCTTCCCCTCTTCACTCTCCCCCCCTCTCCCTCACTGACGCACACGCACTACCACTCAAACCCCGCCTCCTCCTCGTCGTAATCCTCCCCATGATCATCATAATCGCTGCAGGCGCCGAGTACCGTGATAGTCTCGCCGGGCAGCGGGCCGAGGCCGACGTCGTAGCCGGTGATGCCGCCCCAGTACCAGCACCAGACGCGGTCGTTGGTGCATAGCACGTTGTCGCAGTGGACGGTCGTGCTGCCGCCGCCGCTCCCGTCGCTGCCGGATCCCCCCGACACCGAAACCGTGTACACCTGGGGCAGCGCCTTGTCGGGGTCCGGAGCCCGCGTGATGGTCTGCTGCGGCGTCGTCTCCGGTCGCTTGGTGGCGGCGGCGGGGGCGGCGGTCGTGGCGGGGGATAGCCGTCCCCCCGGCTGCTTCGTGGCCCTCATGTGGCGAGCCTGCGCCGTCGTGGCGGTCGAGAGGGCGATGGCGAGGAGGGTGGGTATGTGCATTATTTTTATCTTCTTACTCTTACTTTCGGGGGTAGGGTTTGCTTCTTTGTTCTTTCTAGAAACTTAGGAACGGCGAAGAGGTTGGCAGAGTCAGGAGTTCTGACCTTCAGGAAAGAGGGGGGGTCGTTTGAGTAGCTCTTCTTGTTGGTGGAATCCGTCTGTGCTAGAATCCCCCAGATCCGAGTAAGTAGGTAGGTATGGGAAGCCGGGTGTCTACAATTCATCCCATTTAGTCGCGAGAGTAAGGGGGCGATATCGAGCGGCTTTTTGTATCCCGCCACAGTCGGCCATCCGCAGATGATTTGACCCCGCGCGTGTTAAAAAGTGGTTACGATGTACAGAACACCGTTCTGACGGTGTCCCAATATCGAACCTCACGTCTACCATGGCCGACTGACCTCTTGTGCGCACATACTTTCACTCTGGACGCCGTCTGGCCGGACTTACAACAGACGAACCTGCCATGAAGTCGTACTATGGCCTGCCCGGGAGCACACGTCCCATCCCTCGTTCTACATAGGTACTCGGTCCCTCCGTCGTCCCTCCTCATCATCCCATTTCTCGTTCTGCCGGGGGCTTGTTTGTTTGTTTTCCCGGCACGAAACCCAGCCAGTCGTCATACGATATCGAGGTTACGCATGATGCAGGTAGCCTGGCCTTTCGGCACACCTGCGCAGAGGCCGGTGTGCAGCTGCGGTGGCAGCACGGCAGTTCGTCTCGGCAGCATCGGACAGCCGTGCAACCGTCCGGGGCGGGCGATCGGTCACAAAAATTAGATAGCGTAGATCTCGCCGGGCGGAGCTCGTTCATTCACCGGGCTGACCGCGGTAGCATGACAGGGAACAGCAGACGCCATCATACCAGACAGACGTACGGGAGGGAGCCACAGGAGACAAGCAAAGAAGGAGCGACATGACTAACGGTGGTTTCTTGTAATCAGGTATACCTCGATGCGTCGTATCACAGAGACTCGGCGCCCTATCATGTCAACAAATGACGGCGGATGCAACCTTCGCCGCCAGTATTGCCGGTGGTGTACAATCCAAGAGGCTTTGGTCTAGACCCGACGGGATCAGACAGAGGGACAAGATAGCGATAGCTTCAGACGCTCACCGGGTCCGACCCCGAGCCGCGGCTTCCATCGGCTCGGAGGTGCACGGATAAGCCCAGTCCAGTTTGCGTCGGGCCAGTCGTGATCCACGAAGCACCAGGAGCTAGCGACATCTTAGGAATCCTCTGAACATCGCAAATAGGATATATCTATATATATATATGTGTGTGTGTGTGTGTGTATGTGTGTGTGTGTATGTGTGTGTGTGCGTGTGTGAGTGGAGCCTTTTCTATCATAGCCACCCGCGAGAAATCCAACACCAACCGACATTAACAACATCATCATCCACCATCATTCCTCACCCCACCATCATCAGTATCAGCAGCAGGCCAGCCGCCCGGCCGCCCACTCACTCACAGGCCGCCGGCGCTGCTAGCCTCGAGGTACCGCAGGCCGGCCTTGACGAATAGCGTCATCCAGCATCCGATGCCGGCCATCCAGACGACGCTGCGCAGGGCGGCGAAGCGCGGGTTCTCCTGCAGGGAGACATAGATGTAGCCGTAGGCGGCGCGGCTGGCGAGGTAGGCGGCGGCGAGGCCGTTGACGGTGGGCGTGGGCACGCCGGCCGCGTTGGCCGCGAGCACCGAGCCCATGAAGAACGGCAGCGTCTCCTGCGCGTTGGCCGACGCCGCCTCGCAGCGCAGCAGGCGGTTCTTGGTCTGGGACGGGGTTCCGTTAGTTGATTAGTCGGGGGGGATCATGTGTGTTAAAACGCTAGTTGGCGTTGCGTGGGCACGTGGGTGGAGAGACGGATATTGGGGAAGTACAGTGGAGTATAGAGGTAGAGTGGGGGGTAGGTGAGGAGTTGATGGAGGTGGGCGCCTCTGCGGTCGTAACCCCCAACTATATTTCGCGCGACTACCACATCGGGGAACTGCACTACGATGCGACTGTCCACCACACCCGGCATCATTGATATACGGCACATGAAGCCGCACCGGAGGATGACCTAGATGTCATCGCCGAGTTGGGCCCACGATAGCCGGCTCGAGCACCAGCAGTAGTAGCAAACCGTCATCAAGCCATATATTGCGCAAGGACGAGGGAAAGCCGTTCAAGTAAACCGTCGTAAACGTAACTTAAAAAAAAGGTTTTTTTTTTAAAGAAATAAAGAAATAAAGAAAGAAAAAGAGGGAGAGGACTAACTCTGTTATCGATGTTCTGGGCATTCTTGATTCTGTCCTGGTAGCCTCTCGGGTCCCGGTTGTCGTAGAACTTCTTCCCGGCGGTGTTCTTGCCGTAGATGGAGGGCACGAGGCCCAGGACCACGGCGGCCGGTATCTTTTTGTATAACTTCGGGGTCAGCCGTGTACTCTCTATATACCTAAAGAGCCGTATTCCGGCCCCGTCGCATCCCCGTAGTATTATTCCGAGTAAAGACAGTTTCTTACCGCGAACAGCGAGTAGTTCTTGCTCAGATCGACGAAGGAGTCCATCGTGTATGTAATATAGACAGCGCCTACGCGAAATTAGAAGGTAGCAGTTTGCGCCAACTAAACAAGAAACGGTCGCAGATCTGAGATGCGACAGGCAATAAAATGTGCAATCGTTAAAGCTCTTCGTGCCGAGAGCTGCTTAGAGACCGGAAGCAACCACGGTATTTAAAACAGCACAGGATATTTATTGCTGTCGCAGGCGATAACCGATGGAAGCAAGTGGGCGGTGACCCTCAGCTCCCTATTGCTTGCTTACAAACCAAACGACAGGCAGCAATAACCGACCAGGTGGTTGACACAAAAATTCGCGCACTTTCAAACACACCGTCCAACGACTCCTTGAATAATAACTTATTAGGTTCAACAGATGAGTATATACGGAAAGCTCTAGGCTGTTTTCAATTATTCCCTTTGCGTAAATACCAATATTTTTTTTCGATTTTTATATCTTATATTTTCATATTAAAATCGGCTGTAAAGTCTTTAGATCATTTGGGACGCGCGTTTTTTTGTGTCAACCAGCTGCCCACGAAACTGCTCTCACTCGGTTTCCACCCAGGCAACAGAACAAGCCAGCCTGCCAGCTTCCTCATTCGACGCACGCCGAGGGAGGAAAAGGACAAAACGGCTTGGCGTGTGTCCCGGACCGCCCGGATAGTTGTAAATTCATGAACTGGGTCGCGGGAGGTCCCTAGGGCTGAGCTAGGCCATGGACTAACTTATGGGGTTAAACCCCATTTGCTCAGCTGAAGGGACCGGTCCGTCCTCAGTTCGGCCATCGTAGAAGGACAGAAGAAGGACAGATGTCCGAAGTCGTCGGCCAACTCTCTCTCATGACTCGGCCATGAAGCTACCTTGAGGGATGCAACAAGACGACTCCGATTAGGAAGGCCTGTATGGTTTTACCGAGGAACGCAATTGTTGTCAATGGCCCGATCGAGGCGCATGCGACGGCAACGCCGCTAATAAGTCAGTATCATGGGGCTGCACCGTGATGCTCCAGATAGAGTCAGTCCCCTGCGCCCCGCTACAAAACATCACCGTGATAGACCATACCTGTGAAAGCAAGCATACCTAGGTAGGCCTTATTAGTTGGGGTAGGTTACCTAGTTCCTCCCGAGTTCGATATTGACACAGAATATCTACCACTAGACTGACACCGAAATCCCCCTTTTTAAGATTCCCATTTCCCGTAGCGGCCCAGCTGGATTGAAAGGGAAACCCAGAGCCACGTCGCCGTCGTCCCGGGCATTGAACATAAAAGTCTTTTAACATACAATCACCGTATCGCATAATATCATCATCGCCATCCATACAAAGTCTCCTGGGGACTCCTTGCACTCCGGCTCGTCCGAGAAAAAAGACCAAGTGTAGAAGACACATGTTGAAACCTCGCGCCAGACGGAATCTCCTGTTGTATTGGGTTGGACAAAAAATGCCTTAAGAAAACCGTCCCTATAATACCGCTTTGCGGAAAGAGATTTCTTCGAAAATAAGAGATCCCACAAGAGGAAAAGCAAGATCGAGATTTGACATTACAAAAAACATGGCCAAGACATTATAATAATCGTGAAGGGGGTATCCATAGATGGAACAGACTTTCGCCCGAATTTCTCTCGCCCTCCGAAGAGAGGCGCAAATCCCCCGAAGGGGGAAGCAAAACCATTGCTCCGATCCTAGCACTTCCCTTGGTGATCCACACAAAACCGTTTTTGGAAGTCGCTCCATTCATCAGAGCAAGCCAGGCGCGTTTTGTGGCAAAGCATCACGCTGCGGGCGACCGCCTCTTCTCGAGAATCAGATTTCCCTGATTGTCAATCCCTAAAAACGCCATATCTCATCCAAACAAATCAGCTATGTGCATAGCCGCCTCTTCCTAAGAGTTTCGGGGTTGTTCCTCATGTGTGGTCTGCGTCGGTGGTGGCGATATTGGTAGTGGCACATTGTGCGGTGCTGGGTTGGCATCCGAGGGAGGAACATGGGAGAGCGCCTGGAAACGTGGTGATGCTGGCGTTTGTTTCTCCTCTGACTTCCTCCGAATATCCAAGCTCCTCCCGCTTGGAGACATCATTCTGCGGCTTTGATCGCCAGGTGGTGATTTGGTCCGTTTCAACTCTGCAGTCTCCTTGGCTTCTCGGTATTTATGCTTAATCCAACCGATGGGGCCTTTGGACTCATCTTTTTCCTTGCTCCCCGTTTCGCTTTCAGCAAGTGTAGCCGCGACGTCTGCAGAATCGCCGGTCCAGCTCTTTCTCGGTCTACTTCCACTGCCGACGGTAGAGGTGCTCATTTCGGCATGGATATTCACACCTAAATTCTGACCCGGCGTATTTGTCATATCTTCCCTGCGTCGTGACATGCGCCACCGCCGCTTCTTTTCCTTGTCCTGGTGGTCAGGAGAAGTAGCTAGAGAGACCTCTTCTTGAACCTGATCCGCGTCGGAACCATCATTGAAAGATGAGTGTAAAGAAGTCGGCGGCGACGGTGTTGGCTTCAAGGTTCTCCTGTTATCAGGTTCAGCTTCAACAGGATGTGTTGACGGTACCTGGGGTGCGCGAGGAGTGGGCTCGGAGTGTGCGTTGGCCGAGGCGCCGTTACCGGCTCCGTTGATGTCCGGATTAGTCTTCTGCTCCATGGGGTTCGCGGACTCATTTACCGGACTGGCAGCGGTAGGATGGGGTAGAGATGACGTTGAACTATGCGCACTCGGGTTGGTACTGCTTGGCATCCGTCTCTTCCGTAGTTTATTCGGCTGTCGCCTTTCGCCCTCAGCAGCTGGTGACCGTTGGAAGAGGCTTTGCAGGTTTCGTTCCTTGGCAGGTGTGGTGGCTTCCATAGTCGGATCCAATAGCCTTTCCTGACTTCGGCCGGCTACGTGCGGCCCTGGCGACCGATCCGGCGACGCCACCGCGACTTCTTCAGCCACGGTCGGGGGGTGCTCCACGACCGCGTTGGCCGGTGAAGGAGATGCCGGAGCCAATGCTACTGCTGGCGATTCCTGCCGAGGAGCAAACCTCCCCGAAGGAACGCGCGGAGATTTCTTCGACGGAACCGTGTTACTCCTGGCTAAGCCACCAGTTGGGGCTGTGGCTAGCGCAGGGCTGTTTGGCGTCGACGCGCCATTAGAGCGACGTGAATGCCGAGACGATGTCGAGCGGTTCCTACGGATCATGCCATCTCTGCTAACGCTTTCAGCGCCAGCACTCGAAGTGGACGCAGTCCGATTGATGCCGGAGACGCGGCTTGGAGACGCAGGCGCCGTGATAACCGGCGTTCCGTTCTCAATCTCCTGTTTCGTTTTCTCGTCTGTGCCGGTTCCTTGCATTCCTATCAAGAAATGATCTTGATTCTCGATGAGGAAGATGATGACACACTGATTCAATCGATACTCTTCGGGCGCCATGGCATGTGCTGGATGAGACAGCATCCCGGGCTGGAAGATGGCCGCCAGGTTCTGGGCCGTCATACGGTTCAAATCGGCCTTCGCAGCGAAGACGGCCAGTAAATCCAGAATGTATAGTAGTAGCTGACGGTTTAGCGGAGGTAGTTCCTTGATAAGCTGCTGGTACTTGACGATGGCTTCCCGCTCGTCGAAGCCTTCTACAAGCTGTGTTCCTTCGGAATCACCCACCGCTTGCCTGGTATGGCCTCGCAATGGTTCTCGGAATCGTTCGTAAAGATCCAGCGGCACGACAGGCTCGGGCAAGTCGTTCAAATACCTCCGCAGCACATTAGCAGCATCGTGGACAGTGTACCCTTTCCAAACCAGTCCTTTCCCGTAGCGGTCGGGCGAGTCGAATTGCGCCTTCAACTCCTTGATTCGCTTCTCGGAGCCGCTCAGACGGAAGATCCCCTCGATGTCGGTGGCTACACCAGGATTGTCAGCAAGAAGGGTTCATCAAGTCTTGCTGCGGCATCCACTTACCGTGCTCCTTTAGAAACACACCACATTTGGCTACCACAATTGGCACATATCCGTATATATAACTCTTGCCGTCTTCGTCAACAAGAGAGATAGCGACGTTGGCATAAGTTATGCTTTCTCGCAGAGGAACGCCGAAAATGCCCTGGGGCTTAGGTTCTGTAGAGGCGGAATTAACTACGGCTTTCAACTTTGGAACTTTGCGCATAATGATGGATGATCTTCGTTATTTCGCTGGTAGCGCCAGTTCCCCTGACGGCCAAGTTGGGAAGCAGCAGCGTGCGAGGCATATGTTTTGAACAATAAAATCGGTCGCTTGAACAAGGATTGTGGAAGTTATAAATGACGGAATAGGGGGTGCTCTCCGCCAGAAACAAAGGCAAAAATGGTCAAGAGAACGGAAAGACGTGACCGAGTCGGTGAACAAAGCAAATAGAAGGTTGAGATGGACAGAATAAGAGGTGACATATTGGTCCCAAGGGGGCGCAGGCTTACCGTGACTCTCTTGACTCTTAGCTTGGCTTTGGAAGCGCTTCCACCACGACTTTAAGTCGCGCTTGCTAGGGGGGGAAGCTGCCTGTGGTGGAATGGAGGGCAATTGCGCATGCTGCTGAGGAGGACTCGTGCTCATTTGCTGTGGTGGCGGAAGCTGGTGTTGTTGATTCGGCGGACCCTTTGACGGGGACACGGTAGAACTCATTATGTCTATCAATGACACGTACTCAAGATGAGACTGAATATAGGACAGCTTGTCGCAACTCGGGTTGTTGGAACGACGGTACTAATAGTACTAATGGGGGCGCGTGACGGTATCTTGGCCCCGTGGCTAGCTATCGACGGTAGAACTACAGCGGGGAAGATATGCATTAAGCTTGCGAGGCTCGAATGGTAGTCCTAGTTGTCGTGACGAGGAATCGCAGAGGGTCGAGATGAGGCTATGCGTGCGGCGTGGGTTTCGGTGGTATGTATTGGAGCAGCGAGCGGTTGGATGATTGGGAATTTGGAAGGAAGGAGTGAATAAAGGAGTATCTCGTAAGTACCGGCATGTGCTTCTTCTAAGGTTCTAAGACACCTCACGTACGTACGCGTAGGCGGAAGCGGAGATTGTACATGGGAAAGCGGGGAGAGGTTACAATTGTAGCGGCGATGGTCGTAGTTTGTAAGAATGGCGGTGGTGGTGGTGACAATTGGGAAGTGGTTGAACTTCAATTAATCAACCAATACTGGTTCCCCAAGTACGTCGTTGAGGTTGGGGGGGAGAAGGTGAGAGTATGTAGGTAATTACCTAACCAGTAGGTAGATAGATGTGGTGTAGCCATCGAATTCGAACTTCCACTTGAGGGTATGCTATAGGTAGGTTTAAGGTGGGCTGGTAGGGTGGATGCGTAGCACAGTAGCTAACGTTAAGTACCTAACGGTAGGCTGTAGCCAAATGTTGGTGGTGCGATCAAACGCCCCCACCAGCCCCGGGGCGCTCAGGCCGTATAACCCTTGCCAAACCGAATGCTGTCCCCGTTTCTGACTGGTGGTTCAACGGGAAGGTCCTGGTTAGCGCTGCAAGCCAGCAACTGCCAGGCCGACGACGAAGTACGTCAGAATACATATGTACTCTACCCAAGAATGGTACAGTTTCTTTGTGGCGTAGGATACTGTATTTTCGTCTCACTCCAGCTCCCTACGTACAGAGGGGCCGCTTCTGCTGGGGTCCGTAAGGTTGTCTGTGTTCACAGATTACGAGTGACGATTTCAAGCCTTTCTTTTGCTGTTTGCCGGTTTCTAAGTTTCGTATTTCGAGACTGTCAAGGGTCCCAAGATATGCAAAGCCTGCTTATAGAGTTCACCTTAATGTAGGTTTAATGTAGGTACCATATGCCGCAGAAACCTACCCTAGATACGTGATGTAAACGAGACGAGGAGGAAATAAGCTCTGGTTCCTGCGCTGGCAGCACTTCCAGTCGGAACCCCCAGCTGAACTATGTCGCATGAATGACATACATCCTCACCTACAGCCTAGAATATATGTATATATATATGTATGTATGCATGTATGTGTATATACATGTGGTTGCCGGCCTCCAGCATTTGCAAAAGACCGCCTCTCTTTCTCTTCCTTACAAGCAAATATCTTTCCATAATCCAAGCTGGCATGCGTAATAGTAAAACTCGAGTGCGAAGGCGACTACCTGGTAGCGCCAATACGGGCCGGACCAGTTGTCGATATTGTATGTACCCGTGCACAATTGAACCCAAATTTTCTGGGCTAGAAGTTCAGTCACGCCCCTGAAGATACGACCTAATCAGAAGGGCTCTGGGCGTCCCATAACATTTGCCATTCCTGTAGCAAGACGGCCGTGGATCATCGTCGTCGTCCCAGAGCTGACATACCCCCTACGGGATCGATTGGGGTGCCAAGTCCCAAACAAGATTCACGATATTCCGGGAAGCGGATTCGGTGAACGTGAAAGCAAAAAGATGACGGCTGCCTATGCGCCTACTTAGAAAAGAAGATGAGGCTAACTTACGTGATCACTCTGGGTTCGGAATTGTATAAGGTAGGCAGCCAGATAGGAGTACGCTGGGTCAGTAACATAGGCAGCCACTCACTATTCCACGTCTCTGGCGTCAATGTGCTCCTGGCACGAAGAAGAGGGTTCTCGTGTGCGCCCCCCGAGCTCCCCAACGTCATATTCGCGATTCAATCGAAGGGTGACCAACCTCCTCGGAAAATGCAGTCCACCCCATAGCAGCCGAGGCCCCTTTGCCTCAGTCAGACGACAAGACGGTGGATTAACAGAAAAGAAAGGAAAAGGCGAGAGCGTATTGAAAAAGCCGCCAACCTATGCCTACGGACTGGAGGTGTGAGAGGGAGAAGAGTGGCTGGCTCGGCGCCGAATGACGTCTTGTCTCGTCTTGACGTATGTATGCACTGTACGTGCGCAGGACAATTGTACCTGGCATATGTTCGAAACGGGGGAGACTTTATCGCTCCCGTAGTAGCAGCACCACCGCCACCGCCATCATCTCCAACCGGCTGCTCTCCACAAAAAGCCACACTGCGACATAACCTCGACCGCCTACTCTGCGTGCATAGAAGTAGGCAGGCAAGTATGCGCGTGTCTCCGCCACCCTCCTCGACGAGCAGCCCACGGGGAGAACTTGGAATATGTAAGTTAGAAGCGAGTGACACTTGCCCCTCCGTTGATCAAGTTGATCAATTACTGTATGCGCATATACTTGCGAGGGTCCTTGATCTCCAACCGCCCGCAGAATGGTTGGCGGTTCTACTCTAAATTTAGCATAAAAGCATGTGAAAACGTTTTCTTTAATTATACAGGGCCACATAAACCACGTAAACCCACCCTCGACTTAAGTCGACTGTATGAAAGCTGAAGAGGGCAGGTCGCACCAGGCTTAAAGAAATAACTACTCAATGTCATATGCTCGCTTCTTCTAGGGCACCTTAACCGCAACCAAGACTACAACTTTTCCCAGCATTTCGACATACTACACTCGGGTCGCGCCTTTGTCCTTACGTAGCGTGGCCTCTGACCCGCGAATTTTCCAGCCTATCGAGCGCAACGATGTCGAAGGCGTCTTCGGCTTGCTTGCCCTGAAAGGGCCGTGCTAGCCTTTTCTGATCTGACAGAGGCTATCGTGGCAACGTATCAGGGGAGGTAAAACGCGTTGAAATATAAAGTTGGCGGAAATTCCTCCGCTCGTCGCTTCTGGATGCTCCCGGGGCCAGTCGGCGCCTCGAGCCCTTACGAGTAACACCTTACTTACCTTTTGACAAAGCGCCGCACAAACAAGCATATATCTACAATATGCTACATGCCTACTATACCCACTACTAATAAGGCTCCTAGACTCTGACGCCAGCGTATCAGCTACCTGTCGCTGCTGCCTACCAAATTTTTGACTTCGTTGGGACAAACCATCTCGGATAATTGACTATAATGGTACTGGGCGGTGCTGTCAGATTTGCCTTTCATCCCGTACTCTGTATCGTAAACCTTCAGCGAGCCACCGATACACCGCCGCCTCGGGCCGGGGCCGACAGTCAGGGCAACAGCGCCGACGCCGACGAATTCGGTGCCGCGCAATCATCCGCGAATACATGGTGCGACTCCGCGCATACCTGCGCGGTGGCTCCGCGAACACTGCTTTCCAAACCAACGGCGCACCATTCGACGACTCTGCAAACGATTCATCCGCTGACGGATCGGAGGTGCGGAAGCCGGAAAAGCCTCAGTTTGACAGAGCCGTGGCCTTCGTGATGGGCAGTACGAACGAGCAGCTCGCGCTACTAACACATGATGCTCAAGTTTGAATTCCAGGCGACGATTCTTTACAAACTCCCGTTGACCCCGGCATTGCCTCTAGGGGTATGTGGTTTGGGCGAGGAAAACTAGAGACTCGAGCCACGATTACCCGGCCCCAACGAACTGTAACACGCCGTTGGTTCAGCCGCGTCCAAGAGGTCAGCTTATTATAGATAGCTACCTACCTAATACGTGCGCATCTGCCTACGTGCGACCGGCACCAATTCATCCATCCCGTCACAAGCGCGCGCATCACGCTCCTAGAAAATAGGACTTTAGGGATAAATAAACAGGAAGCCACAGAACTAATATCATCATCATCCGCTCATCGGGATGTTATCTTTCTCGTTTGGCTAGGTATTAGTCGATTTTTCTATCTCGACTATCCTGTAGGCCGAATATTGCTACCGCTGACTGCTTGCTGCTTCTACATTCATTCCCTTCTAGTGTAGCAGGCTATTCCTGAAAAAATTGCAATCCCATCTCTCGTCTCGTCTCGATGTGTGATCCGCCTCAATCCCGTGAGTTCCCGAGGGGAGGGGAGACCGTGCCCGTTGCTGTCTGTCAATCTAGATCATCCAAAAAATTGTCGAGGGCACACGAGAAAAGCAAAGGAGAGGAAGATGAACCACTATCAAGCGAAAACCAAGAGAGGAAATGTAATAACCCCAACCGAACCCAACCGGACCATGCCAGACCTAACGCCCGAACGACCTTAAAACCCTCGTTGTCATCAGACGTTATCAGCTCTAATGGAGAAACCCCTAAGTCGCCTATGGCCAAAAGGCGAAACAACATGCAACCGACTTTCTCCCGAGTCGATTTAGGCACGAACAAGACATTTTGACCATGATAAACATAACAAAAATAACGTACAACAAGAACGACCTCGCCTTGGCATATCCTAGGAAGGAACCAAAGCCGTCCTTGGTGCCGTGTAGCCCCACCCTGCGCCGGAGTCGCTTCTTCATTCCAGTGAAATTCATACAACAGCACGGACCGGCATCCGCTGTGATCCAATGGTGAGGGATAGATGCAAAGACCCTGAATGCCTATAAGCAGTAATGCAACCTGTAGATGGTGCACCCTGTCCGAAACGCCTTGCGAGTAATGGCCGGGCAGTAAAATTATAAACCAGTCGTCCAGCGGGGATGCAGAGAAGGTAAGTATTGAAGAGGGTGGTATCGAAGGGATGTAAGTGCGGCTCTATGGAAGGCGTCATAGAAGCAGTAAAAATATGTTAAGTTCACGACTCGCTCACGGGAACGCTACGCGGAGTGACATCGCCGCTCCGTCTGCGGACGCTACTTTGTAGCTGGGCCTTCGAGGCGTTTGCGATCATTTGCATTTTCTTTCGAAGGGCGGAGAGTCTGCCGTTGATCATTTGGATCACTTGATAAAGTCAGCACAATATTTCCGCCTCAGAACGGGGCCCCACTTACTCTTATGAACCGACTGTTGGTCGTCTGCATTGATCTCCGATGCCCCTTCTCGAGCCATGTCCCGCTCTGCCTCGGAAGTCCCCGAGATTTTTCTCTTGGAGAAGTCCTCGTCATTATCGAGAACGGCCTCAAGCATACGAATGGCTGTAACGTAGGATATCTCACATCCGCTCAAATCTTCGTTGGATATTTCGTTGATAGCGGCAGCCCGGCTCATCTCAACGGCACGCTCGTACATGAGCTTCTCTGCGCTCAAGCCAGTGGTCAATATGACTCCATCTGCACCAGAAGCACTCGAGGCGGTCTCTTGGTGATTATTGTCCGGATGACTGGGATGGTCCTTTGGGAGCTGCTTCTGCGCTTCGACCAGCTTTAGTTTTACGACTTCCGCCTTCTCTAACGTCTCGTTGAACCGTTTGCGGACCCACTGCACCGCCGAATTGACCCTCGTCACGAGGTTTTGAGCTGTTGCCACGTCCCGAGAGACGATATGAGGCGCCCCACCGCAATCACCCCTTGCCTTCTTAGCCCACCAGATGCTAGCGATATCCATGGACTTGGCAAGGAGGGAAAGTGCCTTGACATAGAGAACAAGAGCTTCCTCGGAAAGCACAACTACAGCCTCTATAGTGAGACCGTCTTCCTCGTCCAGTGCCACCCTGTCAGCGGGCGCTCCTCCCAGGGCGTGATCCATAGAGGGAGTTAAGGGCACAAGTTGCTTGTATTTGACTTCAGCAAAGCCCCAGACGACATCGCTCCGTGTGGCGTAGTCCTCGATGCACTGTGCAACCCGCGCATCTTC
Organism: Monosporascus sp. CRB-9-2; assembly: GCA_004155915.1. Classification (NCBI taxonomy): domain Eukaryota; kingdom Fungi; phylum Ascomycota; class Sordariomycetes; order Xylariales; genus Monosporascus; species Monosporascus sp. CRB-9-2. The sequence goes on along the minus strand of QJOA01000069.1, from coordinate 118,724 downwards.
GTCGACTAAGCCGCCTTGGCGTCCATCGGTAATGAGACCCGTAGACGGCGGGGTGGGGTATGCCGGGAACGGGTTATATAGATGCGGCGGCGACGCGCCTTTTCCGAGCATATGTGACGGGTACTTGAAACCGAACAGTCGTAAACTAGCGTCCTGGATAGCCTTTGATATAACAGACGTCGTAGAAGTCGGGCTGCCAGAAAGGTTCTTGTCGTATGAGCTCCGGCGATAGTGCTCTGGCCGAGACGGCCTACCCTGAGCAATCTGAAGCGCATTTGAGGGTTGCGCGGGAACGGCACCTGTAGTCGACGTTGGTACGCCTTGTTGAGTCGCTCGGCGGACAATCTGACCGGACCTAGGGGCCATCGCCTGCGCTTGGGCTCCTTTGGCAGCCAGCTCATCGGCGAATGCGTTTACCTCCACGTGCTTCTTCTCTACCACAACATATTCTTTCTCAAAAGCGATGTCTTGGGCGGTTTTCTCCCGATCATCCAAGGGGGAGCGCTCGTTTCTGGCCTTCCCCTTACTTAGGGCAACAGGCAGGTTCGATGGTGAATCTTGATCATCATACTTATTTGATGGGGCACTTGGCAAGCCACGGTTCTGACGATCTTGATGGAGCGCGGGCCGCGTAGGTGCAGACGTAGATGGTATTGGCGGAGGTCTCCTGATCCCGAGTCCTGGAGCGATATCATCAAGGGGAGACTGGGAGACTGGTTGTGTGTCACGTGCTGGTTGATCTTGTTTTTCAAATTCGGTTTGGATGGCAAGCGGTGAGGAACGCGGTGAGGACCTCAACTGTTTCTCGCGAGGAGAGGACGGTCCAGCGTCTTGCCGAGACGTGTCTTGTTCAGTAGCGTAGCGGCGATGGAACGACATTCGCCGTAGGCTCGGCTGAGGCTCCTCACTCTTTGAGGCGGCTCGAGCTTCTTTCGATGGACGTGTCTGAGCCCTGGGCACATCGTCTTCGACTAAGCCGGGAATTACGCCAGTAACTACAGGATGATTGAAGAAGTTCTCGAAACTGAGTCTTTCGACAGGGTTCCGCTTCAGGAGAACACGAATCAGGCTTTTCATGTCCGCACTAACCTGGCACTCTCGGGAGAACTTAATCTGGTCTTCGGCATGTTCGATCTTCCTTAATAATTCGACGTGGTTACTAGCGCGGAAAGGCGGTTTGCCACAAACCATCTCGTATAGAACAGTGCCGACAGACCACAAGTCGGCCTTAGCGTCGTATCTCTCATAGCGCAGAATCTCAGGGGCCATGTAGAGGGGCGAACCACAGAGTGTCTCGGCTAATGATGTCGAAGGAAGGACGCGAGCAAATCCAAAGTCTGCGAGCTTCAGCATGGGCAGCGATTGCAAGCCGGCAGCTGGTATCAGGGAGTCTTGGCTAGCGCTGAGAACCGGGCGGCTGTCTCTATTTGTATCCCTATATTGAACTGACGGAAGTAATAGAAGATTTTGGGGCTTGACATCTCGGTGAACAAAGTTGCCCTCGCGCAAGAACTGAAGCGCGCTGGCTAGCTGCTTGAGAAAGTGGCGGATAACAACCTCATTGAGACCGGCGTTAGGGACGCTGGGATACTTTCGAGCCATGTCGCAGGTAGCTGGGTGCGTGACGAGCTTCTCCCGCTTCTTGATGAACAGAGACAAGTCTCCGAGCTCGCAGTATTCCATAACAAGGTTTATGTGACTCGAGGACTCGATGCAGTCATGGAGAGCAACAATGTGAGGATGTCGCAGCTTCCTGAGAATCTTGATTTCACTATAGAGATTCTCCTTCAGTTTCTTGTTCAATCGGGCGACATCGACGGACTTGATAGCAACTGCGGCGCCAGAGTCCTGTACGAGGTTAGCCAGCTCAACGACCTCTGTCATCCACAATGACTCAGAAGTGTGATGTAGACTAGCGAAGCTCTGCTCTTCCCAGCAGAACCTCGGACAGAGAGCCTCGTACTGATTTTCAGGACAGCCACAAGGGTAGAATAGTATGCAAAAACATATTGCGCAGATGCAGGCGAGGTGAGAGGTGACAAACCTTGTGCTTGCCTGCGTAGACCTGTGCAAAGCTGCCTTTGCCTATTTCGGAGCCGATGATGAACTGACCGACTACACCTTCAGCAGCCTTGGCTCGACGCGAGGAGCCTGCAGAGGCGCGCTGGTCGGCCATGATGTCCTGTATGTTGCTTGTCTGGGGACAGGAATCTGGAGGTCGTCGCAGCCCGTGGGCCTATAAGGGGTTCGGGAAACGATGGACTGCTCGGGTTGTCGTCATGCACACCTCCGGAACCGTAAGAATGCGGAAAGGGATGGGTCTGTTGATGAAAGAAGAAAAAGGAGCTGGAGATGCACAAGGCGGAAGAAATGTAGTATTCGATCAGAGGAAGCTGAAGCTTGGGTCTAAGAGGGATGCGCTCGCGCCTTCAACTCCGGGGGTCTGGGGCGTGGCCTGAGGTCGAAGTGGATGAATGATGTCGAGGCGTATAATCCGATAGGGCAGAATGGATGGAACCCTTGAAAAGGCGGGGATCAGTTGTATTGTAGCACAGCACAGACAAGATAGATGGGTCCCGAAGATCGAGGCTGTCAGATCGAGGGAACCAGGCTAGATGGTGACAGCCTGGGGAGGAATGGTGATGAATCTGGGACGTCTAAGCTATGAAAGATGTAGAAGCAGATTTATTAGACAGGCCAAGAATAAACGAGCTCTGTTTAGAGTGTCAACAGGGTGCACACCGTTCTGACCGCATGTAAATCCAATATGCAGGGTAGAAGGTACTGTATAAAGTAAGGTTGTGGGCGATAAACCCGGTCAAGTACGTAGTAGGCGTACTATACATACTGTCAAGTACATACCGTTTAGCGGCTTATAGGTCAATGCTGTACTATAACCTGGAAATTACGTAGACTGGTACAAATCAATACGTAGAGCTCAAGGTACCTGCTACAGGCGATGGTGCAAGGTAGGGTAGCTCTCGCAGCTGGTTGGGCCGTCCTATATCTCTCAAGGGGACGACTCGGCAACAGTAACACTAAACACCCCAAAACATGCAATGAGATTTTCGTCAGATAGGAGAACTGGTAAATCGGTAAAGAGTAGGTATCAATCTGGGGACAAGCGCTGGTGTGTAGATAAGGCAACGAAATGTCGATTTAGGTGCTGTGTGTTCTATGTACCTAAGGTGACGGATGTATGCAGGTATGATAAGATAAGCTACTGCCAAGTGAATGTACTAGATATACAGCAGCAAGGTTGAACTCCTATCACATAATGATAAGGTACTTACTTCTAAGAGCATAAGTAGGTACCTAATGTGTTATAAGTGATGTAATAAGAGTGGACACTGACAATGTCAAAGGAAACATAGGTGGCTGAAGCGAAAGAAGACTGGCAGCGAGTTAGGTGAATGCGAACAACCGAATGATGTGATCACCCCTAACGGCTCCTGGCGCTCTTCAAGGTTGTGACTCGACGGCGCTAGTCAAGGACCAAAGCCGACGCCGATTTGCCCGTTTGGGGATTCAAAGGAAGTAACTTACGCAGCGATAAGCCCTGATAACGGCCAATACCCTAGCCACATGCAGGTGCAATGGAGCAGCACATCTGGTGTGTAAGCGCGCTAAGGGCGTGCTAAGTGCTGATGGCTACTTACTGCCGTATGTACCTTTCTCTACCTGGCACATGGCGTATATGTAGCTAATTCTGGGGTCATAAGTGTGGAGATTTGCGACACTGGACACTTCCCCTGAAGCGCGCTAACAGCTACCGTACATAATGTATGGGGTTGAATATGACCCGGCTAGGTAACTCCAAAGAAGGCAACGACATACACGTATGATAAGAGCATCGAAGCCCACGAAAACAATGGCTTTGTCTTCCGTTTGTTGTAATCCTGATGCAGATGCACAAGGGCGCAAATCAAATCAGACTTACTAAAGTAATAGGGCATCGGTGATATTGAAACGCAGTGACCGGTCACATGGAACTTACTAAATCAAGGTTGTCATACATATAGCTTACCTAAGGTATGTAAGAGGTCATACGCTTTAGTTACGAGCACCTAACAAGTTTAGCCTCTCCTAGATCGGCCTCTGTCGAACCCAGCGCGACTTAACCGCCTGTGGTAGGTTAGTAACTTGTAATGGCGAGAAGTCACGGCGTTAGCCTGACACTTGCTTTTCTTATTGGTACCAGAGTTTTGCTCCACTCTTGTTCTCTCCTCGCTTTCAACTTATCGGCCGCACAATCCTCCTGGCTATCTAGGGCTCGTGCGGTATCGTAGCCTTAATTAGTTTCTACCTCGGCAGGCATATCTAGGTGTAGTACCTAGTTCTGAGTAGGTCATCAGCTGACTGGGGCTCAGCCAGCTTGCGGGAGGAAGAGTGACCATGAGACGAATCGAATCCCTTAGCGAAACCCCATGCCACAAAAGCCACCCTTGAGGGGTGCAGATGTTGTGACCATACATGGCTGTCCTATGTAGTAAACACCGATGCTGTGAAGGGTCTAGCGACTGTCCTATAGGATGACGAGGCAAAACCAATAACACAGGCTGTGATGATCCTGGCTGCCCTCTGAGGCCCTTTTCTTGTCAACTTTAACGGGTCAGACCCCCCCAATGCTCTTTAACACCAAGTACATGGTCGTATAGAGTAACGCCTAGGATGATCGATCCTTAGTAGATAAGATAGAGGATACGATAGACATTACGTAGCATACACGTGCATTTTTAGATGAACCGACCAAGATACCTATGAAATCCGGACGCGGACGATACCTACTTACGTACGCCTATAGCGATGCAGGCAGACGTGCATGCAGGGTATTGCCCCTGAAAGAGGCGTTATCCAAATACCTAGCTGTCGTCTTTGTTGCCAGCCAACCATCAATAACAACGACCTGAGACACTCCTCCTGGTTCGTTGCTGGACGGGACAGCCCAATTCGACACACCGAAAGGTATACCCCTGGAGCATCGCAATTGCGTGCCTAGTTGACCTGATAGCTGATTACCTTGGACAGGCAGCTAGGCAGTCTTGACGCGCAAATGGGAAACGCCGTCTCGTAGGTCGATCTAGTCTTCTGCCTAGAGACGCATCTCTTCATATGTACTTCGTACGCCCTCTTGTTATTCAATGGCCGCACTAGAGCTAACCCATAACGTAATTGTTCCTCGCAGTCTGTCTAGCAAATAGAAATAGCGAATCGTGATATACAGAACCACTTTCGTGCCGGATGGAATACCTAAAGATAGGATAGATAAAGGTAGATGACGGTGCTTTGCGCCGTAAGATCTTAGCAAGTCCATATACTTGATAAACTAGACTACGAACCGGGACATATGGCAGACGGAAGGACACAACACCAAATTCTTCTGGACGCGGCGTCGGGCGAAGCTAACTTGCATGCAGCTTTCCTGCGACCCGCTGGCCACATACAAATGGCAAGGCGTATTGCATTGTTTGAGTGAGCTCCACTCACAGTTACCAATTACCTGTAGCTTAGTGATGCACTACAAGGTATATCTAGGTTTGGTACTTTTTCTTTTATAGTTTACATGTACTTCTCAAATCTGGACAATAGGGGGCATTTCGGGACTCCTGTCGTGCTACTGACTATCACCGACCAACACATCGGCAGCAATCTACAGGTAAGTACCAGCAGCGCCCGCAGAAGCATCCTGCCGCAATGCAACCATCCCCACAGCTTACCTTTGCGGACCCTGAAAACGGACGCCTATTGCACCGTTTCTCACCCTTCAGCCAATACCACCTGCGGGACGGTTCGGTTGAGAACACGGGATTGGTCCATCCAGTTTGTGAGACTGCCACTTGGTCGTATCTGCGAGATGCTTCGCTGTTTACAACCCAATTTTCTCGACTAGATGCACCGGCAGGCCCTGCCAGTAGGACCAGCAGTCCTAGTAATCGGTGTAGCAAGTAGCGGATCCTGCACGTCCAGGGGAACGTAACTAGATATCCAGTCCGACATGGACGTCTTCATGCTTCTTCATCGTGGGCAACTGCTCTAACGCCTCGCCAATGATGTCCGTTGCCTTCCGAAGTTGTTCCTCGGAGATAACTAACGGCGGTGCGAAACGGATGATGTTGCCGTGCGTCGGCTTGGCCTGTTCCCTCGAATCAGCCGTCTTCGTTCTCTGCAACGATAAACACATACAAACTCTCTTCTTACCAGTAAGCCTTTCTCCTTGAGCAAGAGGCAGAGGTCCCACGCCGTGTGACCTCCAGTCTTTGATTCATCAATCACGACAGCATTCAACAAGCCTTTGCCACGGATCAGCTTGATGATGGGTGAATTGAACGCAGCAAGGCCCTCGCGGAAGATTTTCCCCAGCTTCTCGGCCTTCTCGGTGAGCTTCTCTTCTTCCATGATCTCGAGGGCACGGATCGAGACCGCGCAGCCCAGCGGGTTTCCACCGTATGTGGAACCGTGGGTTCCTGGCTCAACCACGAGCATGATCTCCTTGTCGGCGAGGACACAGCTGACCGGGTACATTCCGCCAGAGATAGCCTTTCCCAGCGTAACCATATCCGGCTTGATACCGGCCCACTCGGAGCAAAGCATTCGTCCTGTTCGACCGATACCTGTCTGGATCTCGTCACAGATCAAAAGCACATTGTGTCTCTTACAGAGATCGTGGACCTTGGCCAAGTAATGAGCATCGGGAACAACAACGCCTGCTTCTCCCTGGATAGGCTCCACGATGAAAGCCGCCGTTTCTTTTCCATGGGCCTGTAGCACCTCCTCCAAATCCCCCACATTGTTGTACCGTATCGGCTTTCCAGTGGAAGGGGAAGTAGCACTGACGTTTGGTACGTATGGGCCATAGTTATCTCTCGATTCCGGATCGGTAGACAGTGTGATTGCTGTCATCTATCCACGCTGTTAGGATGACGTGTCGAAAATTGTAGATCTACTTACCGTCCGGCCATGGAAGTTGTCCTGGGCGCCGAATACGAGGGCTTTACCCTGGGGTACTCCTTTAACCTTGTATGCCCATTTTCTCGCAACCTTGATCGCCGTCTCTACAGCTTCCGCCCCCGTGTTCATCGGTAGGACCATATCGTAGCCAAACATCTTTTGGACCTTCTCCGCCCACCTTGGGAAGACATCGTTGTGGAAGGCCCTCGAACTCAGCGTCACCCTACCAGCTTGCTCGATTAACGTCTTCACCAGCTCCGGATGGCAGTGGCCTTGGTTCACGGCGCTATACGCGGAGAGGAAGTCTATGTAGTGCTTTCCTTCTGGATCCCAGACATCGACACCTTGCGCACGCGAGAAGACGACGGGGAGGGGGTGGTAGTTGCGCGCTGCATATTTATTCTCGGCGTCGATTGCGCTCTTCGTTGAAGAGGCATGGAATCTAGATGTCGTCGACATAGCCGGAGAGATGACGTCTGGATGCTTAGGTAAGTAGTTATGGGAGGTATGACTTGTGACAGCACACTACTCTGAATTCAAAGAAGGAAGGCTATCACAACGAGTTCTCAGGAATTCTCGTTTATATAGGTAGATTTAAGATGACTTCAGAAGAGCGGAGAGAGAGAGAAGAGAAAACGAGTGCAAATGGCTACCATACCAAGAATGTGAACGGCTTAAGGCGGGGCGATTGAATCTCTGATGCTTTTTTATGTAATGCTAAGCTTTAGCCAGTAGTGACATACAACGCTGGACCCTGAGCACTAAACCCCTAAGTGCAAGTCGAAGCGGCTCTACAATCGGGATGACAAGTCTGACGAGATCCGGGCCTTTCAACTGGTTGCGAAAGAGTCAGGCGATTCCACTCTCAGTGCCGAAGGAAAGCGACACGAGCGAGGGTGTTTGTTGTTTGTTCCCTTCCCTTCCGCGAGCTCCCATTCCAACCGGGCTCCTTGGTATGAAAGTACAGTAAGGAAAGACTGCCCGATAATAGCACTGGAAACGGCTGCCAAAGGAAAGCAGGCTGCCGAGAATGATCTCGAAAGACAAACCAATCAACGTCTTCCTATTTGTACTTCCGGTTGCTCACATGCAAAGTGCGGTTAGGAGTGAGAGGCTATCACTCTTGGCGTTGGCTACACAATTGATAAGCAGCAGAATTAGTATTAATACGTAACAACGTCGGTCTTTGGATGTTATTAATTGAAGGCCTGAATTGTCAGGCCGCTCTGCGTCACTGCATTTTGCGTCGGCAATTTGGGGCTTTGGGGGTGTGGATTTGGTGGAGTAGGTAAGTATGTTGTGCAAGTTATGCTGTGTAGTACAGTACCACACATATGGGCCCCCTTAGCTAAACATTTACACTAGAGCTATTCCAAAACCAGTGTCTACTCAAAAGGGGACAGCCTCCGAAAAGGACACTTGATACTACCGTATTTGAATTACTTTGCTCATGCCAATTAGCCTGTGACTGTTTTCCCACAAAACTGTCCTCTTCTTGCGTTTTCTTCCTCTCCCTTAGACTGTCCGTACAGAAAATGAACTCAAAACAGCAAAGATGAGTCCAAGCAAAAAAGCAACCGAGAAGAAGGCCGCAGTTGCAGATGGGAAGCAAAGTTCAGGGGTCGACCTCAGTGCTCTAGTCGCTAAACAGACACGAGATACTCTTGCTGTCATATTCGCCTGGCGCCTAATAAATGCACTTTGCGTTCGAACCTTCTTTCAGCCAGATGAATATTTTCAGGCCCTGGAACCGGCATGGCAGCTGGTATATGGAGAAGGCAGTGGTGCATGGTTGACTTGGGTATGTGGGACTTGACGTTGAACTCAATAATCACGTATTGACCACGATATAGGAATGGGTGCACGGACTGCGCTCGTCGCTCCATCCCGCCATCTTTGCACTGGGCTATTTTATTGTTGAAAACGTCCTAGGCCCGCTCACCAAGGTAAAGGCCAGATGGCTTCTGGCGGCCCCTAAGGTCATGCAGACTGGATTTGCCGCCTTGGGTGATTGGTATACTTGGAGGCTTGCTGAAAGGCTCTATGGTCAAAATAGTACAGTTGCCTGGTCTGTGGTGAGTCTTCCGATGGGCTGGTCTGTTAATCCACGGTGCTGAGTGTGTGAATAGCTAGCAATGACCTTGTTGAATCCCTGGCAATGGTATACTTCTACAAGGACGTTCTCGAATTGTCTTGAGGCGACTCTGACGTCCATGGCTCTGTACTACTTTCCATGGGAATTGTTAGGCGTGAAAGGAGACTCAAGCACTGAGTCCGAGTCCGAGTCCGAGTTCTCGTCGGGTCCTCTTTTCAGAACCAAGGATGAAGTCAATAGGTATGACGCTATCCCGCACCAAAGAGAACAGGACTAGTTACTACGCTAATGCATAGTCATATAGTCTTCGATTGTCTCTATTCGTTGCAGCATTAGCAGTGCTGCTACGTCCTACGAACGCCCTCATATGGCTAGCGATCGGGACCCTGGGTCTCACTAGGTTCACTCTCGACGGAAAGTCCCCCTTCACGCGCCGAAGCGCTATAATCCTCTTTACAGAGGCGATCCTCTGCGGGTATGTTGATTGTTGATCAATAATATGCACGCAGACTAATATGTCAGATCATTCGCTCTTGGCCTATCATTGCTGGCAGATCGTCAATATTACGGAGACTGGACGTTCCCTCCCTTTACTTGGATGCGGTTTAACGTCGTACACGACCTTGCTGTGTTCTACGGAGAGAATGACTGGCATTACTACCTTTCTCAGGGCATCCCGTTGCTCTGCACCACTATAACCCCTTTTGCGCTCAAGGGACTCTTCAAGTCGAACAACCTTGAAGCCATCTCGGCCGAGCCAGTAATTACTGGCAATGCCATCAAGGCGCTATCATTCGCAGTTATCACTACCATATCTTCCTTGTCCTTCGTATCACATAAGGAGGTTCGTTTCCTCACACCTCTCTCGCCGGCCCTGCATATTCTTGCCGCGCCGCATGTCACATCGTTCTTCACCACAGCACTGGAAACCGCAGGCACTTGCCCACCACCGGCGCTAGGTTGGAAGAGGAAGACTATTCTCCTGGCCGGCATCATCGTCAATATCGTCATCGGCGGTTATCTTTCCTACTTCCACGCGGCCGCGCCCATCAGCGTGATGACCTACCTGCGCACGGAGTTCGAGCGGATCCATCCGACACACTTGGCCATTCCTCGGCCGGCGAAAGCCGCCAGCGACGAGATACAGAGCGAGCTTTTCGCGCTTTTCCTCACGCCATGCCACGCCACACCGTGGCGCTCGCACCTGGTATACCCGGCCCTTCGCGCCAGGGGTCTGACCTGCGACCCGCCGATCAACACGCCCCCTGGATCGCGCATGAGGAAAGAATACCAGGACGAGACTTCCCGGTTCTATGCGGACCCGGTCGAGTTCCTGAGGACACTATGGCCCCGTGACAAGCCTGGCGAGGACATGGCCAGATATATCGTTGGCTTCGAGGGCGTGAGGGACGCACTCCTCGAATACTTTGAGGGATCCGGCCCAGGCGCCAGGCACGGGATACACTTGAAGGAGGTATGGAGCGAGTGGAACGGGCTATTCACCGATGATGAGCGGAAGTCGGGACGCTTGGTTGTTTGGGCTACCGGTTTCTACGATGATGAGATGGTGTACTAGGTATCAAACGATCTATGGGGGGAGAGTAGGGGTCGTATGCAGGCTGAACTCTGCGTATGCCGGTTGCGAACGGCGTTTCAGCAGGCGGTCCTCACGTGCAGTGTTGGATATGAGCGTACGCTGAAAACCCTCCAGTCTCGTTCCAAGTAATCGGGACATGTCCTAGTTAGTCTGTTGGCTCCTATCTATGCACATCGGTAACGAAGAGAAAATACCATTGTGTCCCATCCGTCCCTCTTCTCAGTAACTCAGATGGCCTCTATATTTTCAGGAGGAGAGGCTTTACTCCCTTCTTAGTCAGCCATTGACGGAGATGGAAATTGTCACAACCTTTGGTCCTCGACCTTCGTCGCTCAAATTCCAAGGGAGCCATGTCACGGCAGGGGCCACCCCACATAGGCCATATATATTGGAAGCGGCCTCACCTAGGAGGCCTTTCCCATCCACAACTCTTCAAGGATAACGGCAGGAAGCAGATACACTCGACTGAGCTTTTGCTCGCCTTTCACCTGTTCGACGGAAGGTCTCAGTGGCATCTGTTAGCTATTTGGCTTCATTCGTTCAGAATCCCGTCATAAGCCAGGCCATCCCTGTCCCTTCCGGGTTAACCTCAAGCAACTTTCTTCGGGTTCTTCCGTGATCGACTTACTAATGAGAATGCAAATAACGAAGGTCGCCGGGCTGCGGTGAACATACGCGAATTTCCTGTGGAGACCGCCCGTGATTCCCACTGCCCGCTCAACTGCGCGAGCGATTACATGCTTCCCCCAGGATGCGGCTATGGACGTGAGGGCTCCCCTAAAACACGGTTCGCGGCCAAGGGCAGCGCTACCCACGTCCCATAGAGATGTACCCAGTCAAACGCCATATCGCTAGCTTCGAGTGAGGCGCGTAACGGCAGCCGGAGACCCGTAAGAAGCTGCCGCTTGCTCGCGCCGCCAGATCCACGTGTCTTAGCTGCTCGGCGGGCAGGGGAGTTGCCCTCTAGTTAGTCTTTGAGCTTCTTAGTGTCTACAGTAGCTCTATGTATCCCTAGATTACTGTGCAGCAGGTGGGAATCGTAATCCAGGGGCTCCCGCACCATGGGCGGGCGGAATTGTAACTTCGATTCAGTACGTTGCTCCATGTGACGACAGGGATTCCTTGTGGGTCGGGGCATGGTGATAATGGCTGCAATATCGTGCGATGTTCTAACACTTTGTTAGCTACTGTACGTGGGGCGTCAAGATAATACCAACCCCATCCAAGCGCTGAAGTTGGTAGTTACATGGTGTCTCCTATGCCCCTACCTTGACAGTAATTGCGACAGCAGACACATACGTTGTTTCGAAGAGACCCAGTCTATCCGGCCGCACGGGTCCTGCGTTCCCATTTGGCGCTTCTCGCTTACATATGACAGTCTTCCAATCGCGGCTGCAGTCCCGCCGAGAGGTCCCAGGACCTACCCTACCTATCTATTACGAAACGGGCGATAGAGCAGCATGCCTCGTCGTTGAATCCGCGCAATTGGTACTGTGGCTAACCATCTCTGTGAACAACAACCTATCAGGGGTGACGCAGCTCCACGTTGGAGTACTTGGTTATGCCTGATAATTCACTGCATTATACCACATACGTGCTGTCGAGCTCCGCTATATATTCCATACCGGGACAACGCAAGGCGGCCCAGTCTTTAGAGCGCTCGAGAGCATACGTACGTCGCAGCATACAGGAAACTAATACGGTTTGGGAAATACTACGCTCTCTCATCTGAAGATGTCCGGAGTTCGTAGTGATGGCAAGAGCGGGGTTTGCCTCCTGGAGTACCGCGGCATATTGAGTGTTGAAGGGAGCATGGGCCGGGGGGTGCCCGGCCCTCGGTGTTTTGTGAAGGGTCGGGATTGATATGGCAATATGACATTTAAGGGTTTCTCCCCTATGGCAGCAGCTCTGTAGGGATCCTTAGTTTGCCACGAATCCCTCGCGGTTTTTAAAACAACTACTTACAGTGAGCATCCCATTCGGACAATATGGCATCTGTGGCCTACGTCTCAGTCCTCGGGACACTCGCTATAGCGGTAAGGAATCTTTATATTTCCTAAAGTGAGAACGCTGTTACTGACAACCTAGGGTATTGTTGCGCTGGTGGGCAAATATGTCTACCTCTTATATTTCCACCCATTGTCCAAATACCCCGGGCCTAAGCTTGCCGCGGTCAGCGAGGTATATTCTAGTATTCGAAAAGCCACGAAGAGAAGTCTAATCATCGGATTGCAGCTCTGGTATGTCCTTGCCTGGACGGGTGGTCGATACTCATTCGTGATGTACGACGTACACGTCAAATATGGTGAGTACATCGTGACCAAGATATGATCGCCCGTCTTAGGTGACTAATATAGCATAGGCGACAGGGTCCGCATTGGTCCCAACAAGCTCTCGCTTGTGACTCCGCAAGCTTTCCGTGACATATATGGGTTCCCGTCTAAGACGAAGAAGCTGTTCGTCAAATCTGACTTCTACGAGGATGGCACAGGCAACCCTTCCATCGGATGGGTAAGTAACTCACGAAACGTTGGACCCCTTCCCACCCCTTTTTATCATACGTGTCTATCTCTCTGGCTTATTATTGGGTCACGATGCCTCCGCGTGTGCCTATAGGCCTTTTTCCTATGATACAAGTACTAACACTGAAGGTTTGTAGGCCACGGATCCCGTGTATCATGCCAAGCTGCGTCGGATATTCACGCCGAGCTTCTCCAGGACGTCTCTTCGTGAATACGAGCCAGTTATTCACAAGTATACCGGCATGTTTATCAGCCAGATCGGAAAGCTTGGCCATCCGTCAGGCCAGGGTATCAATATCGCGACCGCTCTAAACTGGGTCACTTTTGATATCATAGGTAGGATACCAACTTCTCCCTTCTTTCCGATCTATCCACGCGGGTTTGTATTCCGTAGCTGACTGCCTGAAGGTGAGCTGGCTTTCGGCGAGTCATTCAACGCGGTTGCAGACGGCCGCCCACACTTTTGGATCCAGACTGTCGTCGACGGCACCTACTTCCAACTGCTATGGTCACTCCGAAGCAAGCTCTCGGCCATAAAACTGATACTTCCCTTCATCGTGCCGAAGGACGCTGCCGCGAAGCAGGCGAAGTTTGCCGCATACACGGAGCAGAAGATCAGCCGGCGCATCGCACTGCAGAACTCGGACCATCCGCGGGACTTCTTTGACGACGTGATCATGAGCGGCGAGCTCACCGAAGAGCAGGTCAAAGCGCAGGCAGGCGTCATCATCATCGCGGGCTCCGAGACCTTGGCAACGACGCTCTCGACCGCCATCTACCACTTGGTGAAGTACCCAGAGTGCCGGGAGACTCTGACGAAGGAGATCCGCAGCTCTTTCACGTCGCCGTCCGAGATTACCGCAGACGCCGCGGCGCAGCTGCCCTATCTCACCGGTGTGATTAAAGAGACACTGAGGATATTCTCCACGGTGCCCTTCGGCCTACCAAGGATCTCCCCAGGCGAATTGGTCGACGGCGAGTACATCCCCAAGGGCGTCGAGGTCTCATCGGCGACCTGGCAGCTGGGACACGACCCGAGATACTGGAAGGAGCCATGGTCTTTCAAGCCGGAACGATGGATTGGCGAGGGCCTTGGCGATAACACCGGCGTCTATTATCCATTCGGTTACGGGCCCCGTAACTGCATCGGGGAGGCGATGGCGTGGATGGAGCTGCGCATCGTCGTGGCCAAGATGATATTCTCCTATGACTGGGAATGGGTGAACACAGAGCTGGACTGGTTCAAGCAAGCCAGGCTCTATCTTGTCTGGGACAAACCAGCTCTGCTAGTGAAGTTCCATCCCCGAAACGACTTGGTGACTTGAAAGGCCTATCTACACAAAAGGATGCATAATGAACTATATAATGGTCCATTGTTAGGAGAAAGTCCGCTAAAAGCAATATAACAACCCTTACTATTCACATCAATACTTTGAAGCCCAAGACAAGGGCGTTGTTCCTGTCAATGAAGTAGGACAAGGACATTGATCAGGGCAGTAGCAGTATAAATGCAGATAGAACGCCATGAGAACTTCGAGTAGCAAACCGACGATACAGGCGCATCTATCTACCACGTATTCAAAGTACAGGCAAAGCTCATATACACCCCCACCCTTAAACATGTCGACCATGAACACCGAGACCCGCCTATCGGCCAATAAGCTGACCCTCGGCCGCGCCGACCTGCTCATCGGCACCGTCTACCACCCGTGCCGCCACGTCTTCAAGTGGCTCCTGGACTACAAGCTCCCGGCCACCACCACGGAGGCAGCCGACGACTGCCCGCTCTGCTCCGAAGGCTCCTCTGCCTGTCCCGTGTGCCGCCATGTCTACAAAGGGCTCCTCTCCAGGAGCTGCCCGAGCTGCGACTGCTACTTCCGCGAGTCGCTGCTCGGGGAGCGGCGAGCCGCGCTCGAGGCCCGGGGCGTCAGGGTCGCGGAGCTGAACGCCCCCATGCTCATGCGATACCGCGTCGAGGAGCAGAAGAGGACGCAGCGGAGACACGCCTCGGAGCTGCGGAAGCTGCGGGCGCTGCGGCTGCAGAGCGGCTTTGCGAAGCTGGACCTGTCCGAGAGCGCGGAGGAGGCCGTCCCCGCAGGGCAGCTGGAGGACGCTAAGCGGAGTGTCTTCCAGGATGGAAACTAGGCGCAGGATGCGCTTCGGGATATGTTAAAGGCGTCCCGTGTGGTTACGACCGCGACTAAGGCCAAAGGGTGTTTGGTCCACCTCATGGTAAGTAAGAATATATATGTACGTAATGTGCCTAGGGACAGTGGCTTTAGGTTTGATGGGAAAGGATGAACTGGTAGCCTTCTTCATATATGCCTCTGTTGAATTCATGTATAAGAGCACACTTTTTAAGTGTGATCTGATTTTGCAAAACGAAAATAATAACGAGAACTCATACACGCGTATCTCCGTTGTAGGCTATCGCATGGAACTGCGCAATATAGAAAACCCGGACATGTAAGTCAACTGAGCGTCACGCTTCGAAGCCCCTAGACCTTGCCCTACCATTGGAAATGAGAAACGACGTAGCTATCCCCATTTAGCATGCTCTCATTTGCCCCGGGGAGGGCCAAGAACCTGCAAGGTAGCAAGCAATATGTAGCTAGACGTTCAAAAAGCGCTGCAGCCCCCTATGGACTACTAAATCTGAGTAAGTCCTACCGACCCGGGCGGGTTTCTTAGAACCGAGTAATATGCCAGGGCTATGAACAAGGTAGCCCCCTATTAGCTGTAAGCTCGTAGTCGATGCGCAGAAAAGGATGGTAACGAGGACGGGTCAGCTGGCGAGCCTCTAGTACCACACCATATCATCACAAATCGAGAAGGGTTAAGTGGTTATAAAAGTTGCCGAAAGGCTTCGCCTGCGGACCATCTATGGAACTAGCTCCCCAAGTAGCCTATCTTCAACCATATGACACGAAATTTTAATAGTACTTTGAAGGGATAGTTACTGCATACAACCCTAAACTATACTTATTTGAATATAAAGTCTATGCGCAAGATCGGGCCCGAGACATCGTCTCAGAGGCCGAGTTCAGTGCGTCTCGCCCAGCGCCTCGCTGAGATGCATCTCGCGTTGCGGATACTTCCTTATATGCTGGAGGTGCTTAAGCTGCTCATGCAGCACCTCCGGGTCTTCCAGATCGGCGGCAGCAGCATCCACGGGCTCCGACTTCTCCGCGGGACTGCGACGTTCCTCGGGCCCTTTTCCCTTCGCCTCCCCCCTTCCTCTCTCCTCTCCGTCCGCTTCTAACTCCGCACGCTCCTGCAACAGCTCCCGCACATCCTCGTCCTCACTCAGCAGACTCCTATTCCGCCTGAGGGGCAGGACGTCGCGCCAGCCGAGGGTCTGCCATCTCTGGGGCCGCTCCTCGGGCGGCAGGTCGGCGCCGTTGAAGGGCGGCAGGGCCATGTTGAGCTTGTCACGCGCCTCGACGAGCTCCCCGTTAACGTGCGTGGTGATGCGCGCGTGGTGCTCATCGACCACGGCACGCCAGCCGCTCTGGTCGGCTCCGGGATGCAGGTCGTCGAGGGACTGGCGTACGCACCGATCGGCGCCCGCGCGCCGGCATGCCGCGCATTGCACGTCGCCCTCCTTACCGGCGAACAGCAGTGTGCACTTAAGACCCTTTTCCGCGCAGCGGAGGCAGGACCGGCTGTTCTCGGCGAGGACGCGGCCCGTTGTCAGGTCGCGGGGCGGTCCGTCTTCTTCTTCGACCTGCAGGCCACCGCCGTCCTTTGGTGCCTTCTGCTTGGATTCCCGCTGCTGGTCATTTCTGGTGGTAGCGGCAGTAGTAGGGAGCTTACTACTCGGGGGAGGTCGAGTGGAATGCGCTCCGGGCGCCGCCGAACTGGTGCCGCCGGCGACGCTCGGGGGTCTTCTGCTGGGAGGACCCCTACTCCCCGGAGAACGACCTTGTACCACCCCGGCGTCAAATATGGGTGTCGGCTTCGTGGGGTGATCAATAGTTGGAGATGTAATTTGCTCGTACTCCTTCGACTTCGAAGGGGACTGCGTCAAAGAGTCCATATTGTTATGGACCTGGAGTGATGGCTATAGCTAAGATGAGACCTACCTTTTTCAAGATGTACCTCGACTTGAAATCCCGAGCGGAAAGAGATGATTGAGCCTACGTTTAAGGTCTCTTGCATGTCTCTTACATGGCGATTGCTGAAAGCATCCGGATAACAAAGGGAGTGATATAGAGACCTTGTGGTTGAAAAACATCCGCTTTTGCGAGAACAAGGCAACAAAGGGTCGAAGAAGCTGTACAATTGAAAGAAATCTTCGAGAATCAACAACTATTGCCTCATCTGTCAAGTTACGTACAATTGTGTCTCTGTGGACAGTGTGTTTCTATGCTGAAGCTCAAGATGTCTCTCATAGCCACAATCAGCACCTAGTTGTGTGTATGCACAGACATTGCTCGACTGAGCTGTATATCTACCGGATTGCTCTAGATCCATAGTGATGTACTGACTGCCCGCGAATTCGGCCTACGGGCTTTGTCGAGATAAAGGGCCGGTGCTCGAAGTTCTGGTTGGTGCGGTTTGAATCAGGGGACCGTTACGATGGTGCTTGAGCGGATATGGTGCCTTCTTGGCCTTTTTCGATGTGGCAGTGGTTGTGGTGGTGGGTGACTTCTTAAAGTGCGGAGATTCCTGCACACCAGGCGAAATGAGTATGACTTCGTCGTGCTTTCTTTTGAGTACTCGAGCCGCTTCTCCGCCAGCTTCGGCGATTTGGTCGTTTTGAGCGTTCGAAGACTGGGTCGCCGCCGCGAGTCCAGGCTCCGGAAGTTCTTCAACCGGTGGTGCGATGAGGTGAGTTGGTCGCCATGTCTTTTCGTTTTCTTTGAGACGCTTTTTAATAATATCCCTGTCGGGTTGTTCATGGAACCAGCCATGGTTTTTGGCTTGTTGGGAGGTAAGCCTCTGGTCAGGGTCTATGACCAGGCAGCGGCTGATGAAGTCCTGTAAGAGCTCACTCAGGGCCCCTCTGGTCGAACGCATCCGACCGAATATCTGATCAAGCGAATAGTCCAGACACTCCTGATTTGCGCTATTGCTGAGTGTGGAGACACAATCTGGCATCAAGAGACCGAGGGTGAGAACACCTATAGACCACATGTCCACAGCCAGGCCATAAGGGCTACCCCCACGATATACCTCTCTATTAGCAAGTCAGTAATAACACGTGAAGGAGGCTGGAACGAGCAACCTACGGTGCTACGTAACCTCTGGTGCCGACTTTGCTAACCATTCGGCCCCAGGTGACACCTTTGGCAAAACCTAGGTCTCCTAGAATGACTCGACCATGTGCATACGGGCCAATCTCGAAGAATATATTCTCCGGTTTCACGTCGCGGTGAGCAATTTTGTTCTTGTGTAAGTATCGGACTGTTTTCACGACTTGCTGAACAATAAACTTGATATCTCGAAGAGGGAGCTTCTTCTCATAGAAACACACCATGGAAAATAGATCACCCCTAGTGGCAAGTTCCGTGAATGTGAACAACGTATGTGACGAGCGGTAGGCGTACTCGAAACCGAGAAGATTAGGCTTGTTGCCATTAGCAGAACTCTAGTAGCAGGGTCGCTAGGCACTCACATGTCCCAGTTTCCCCAAAAGATCAGTCTCATGCAAAATTCGACGAAGATCGCCTGGAGCTTTACCATCCAGGTTATGAACTTTGCAAACGAGCTGTCTGCTAGTCGCCTTTTCAAGAGCAAGATAGATGGAGCCATAGGCGCCAAATCCAAGCGTTCTGTCCGTGATGACATATCGATCACTAAAAGCCTATGGTACATAGCCGGTTTAGTCTTTACTCGTCTCCAACGTGTCTATCTGACAAACCTTAGCCTCTTCCTTCTGGATTGGGGTTAATGACCTATCAGCGCCTGCATAGTTTTCTAGCTGGATGCGAAAACTCCAATTGGGGCTGATGCTGACGATGTCGCCATGATTGAGAAGGAAGCCACGAGGTTTACCTTGTCTCCTTGAGCCGATTAGATGTCCATTAACACGGGTACCGTTAGTAGACTGGCGGTCGCGCACATATACGAGTGGCGGCTGGTGGCCGAAATGAACCTCGTCATCAACGACTGAATATATCACGAAATGCTTATAGGAAACGCATATAGAGTCGATATAAACGGTACAATAAGGATGTTAGCGGAAGAATAAATGTGAGAAAAGAGATGCCGAAATACTTGGCTTTATGACTTCTCCCAACATTCACGACTTCTCCTGGATATAAATTTAGGTCGTATGAGGTTTGTACAGTATGATGTTCTAACTTCCCAAAGCCAACTGGCGAGAGAAGTCGTTAGTAACGCAGACAAGTATAAAAAGCAAGCAGAAAACAGGAAATGAGTGAAAAGAGCGCCAAAACAGTAGCCATACCTGGTGAGGGGAGTCCTTCAAGTCGCTCTCGCGTGGTCCGGCAGAGAATGGTAGCGACGGGGACAGACCTGTCCATCTCGTTGTGCGGAACACCAAGGCGAGGAATAGACGATTCTTCCAGTTTGAATCTCGAACAGAACGACTTTTCGCTGTCAAGACTCAGGAGTGAATGTTAGGTGTCTGGAATGCTCGGAGTTGTAGTAGATAAGTTCTAGGAATGTGCGTGTGTTGTTGATGTGTGGCTGCCTACGCCCATGGATGAACCTGTAGGTAACACGTGCGCTTCCACATAAAGGCACTCCCCTCCTATCGGGCAAACAGGACTCAGGAGTCAGGAGAGCTCCTTCCCCTTGCCCCTTAAGGGCTCCAGGGCGTGCCGGGCCCTCGTCAGGTTTGCCAGCTGAAACGACGAAATCAGAATTAGCCCTAGTCTAGTAGGTCATGCACTACAGGAGTGGTCTGTGCATAGAGGCTCGAATCGATTGGCCAAAAATAATTTCGGCAATCACCTGATTGAGAGTAGGGCACGCTTGCCCTGCCAAAATTCCCCACCAACCCTCCCTCCAAGCTTGGGCAACTACATCATTCTCGTGCGAGATCCTCCCACTTTCCTGAAACTTACAACTTCACCAAAGCAACTCATCAACAGCAACTTGTAGGTCCAGCCCCAGCATATAGCCCAACAAATTCTCACAATGCCATCGCTCGTACGCACACGAAACCATTTGCTATCATGCATTGGGCCTCGCTGACCCCGCGGTCGGATGGTGATACCGTCGGCATCCCACCAAATTTGCCCTCCATGAATCTTTGGCCAATTTGACTATCAAAACCTTACCGATTTGACTGCTAACACAACCTAACCAGTCACCGTCGCCAAGATGAGAGCCAAATGGAGAAAGAAGAGAGTTCGTCGCCTCAAGCGTAAGAGGAGAAAGATGAGGGCCAGATCGTACGTCTTCACCATCTTCTTGTCTGAGTCGAAATATACCAATGACAAGTATACTAACTCGTTTCCCCTCTACAGCAAGTAAACACCTCCCCTCTACTCGATCTCAGCCAGTCTCCCAGAGAGTAGACATCAACTACGACACCATCACGACAAATGACGATCAAGGGCCACCGTCATTCGCATGATATGAATGGACTTCATGTGACCTACCGAACCCGGTAACGCCAGGTTATTCTGATGACGACGAGGCGTTACGGACGAAAGGGAATGGCAAGGCTAGCGGCATGGACTCTGAGCAACCTGATGGATTGGGATTTTTGGAAGGCAGGCTGGTCAACTCACGTCGAGTGGAACCATGAGGAGTGTTTACGAACACTGGACCAGAAGCATGAAGATGCCGAGAAACGATTTGCATGTAACCAAAAAAATGGAGAGTATGCTAGGATCAATGGCAATAGCTTCTGCTTCTGAAATGCTTGAGTTTTCCGTGATTTATCTTGGTAATGATTCTATAAGGAAGGCGACCCAAAATTGCTTGCTTGCGTCTCCCCCGTTTCGCAAAGGAGTAGTTCTGCGATTTGGGCTGATTTTGCGGGGAATTAAATTTGACGTTATTTCGTCAGTGATTTCGACCAGCCTAATCTTCCATTTCTTTCGTTCAGGTTTCAACGGTCAGAATTAGAGATAAGGCAAGAGCCCACCTACGACGCAAGAAAAGCGGTGCAATAGTCACGATCCATACAATACATTAATACTTGATATCAAATGAAATATCCGACACCTTGCACTTCAATCGCGAACGTCATTACTTATTATTACTAGCTTTTCTCGAAGTTCTGGAACTGCTCGTAAGGGTGTCCGTGTTTGACGTGGGGTGAATTCACTTTGTTTTGCTTCACCGCCTGCTTGATTTGGCCGTGGGCTTCCACTCTCAGTTCAGTTAATTGGCGGCAGTATCCAAAGTTTTTTTTGGTTCCAAGCCCTACCAGCCTATGCAACAGTAGTGACTATCCATACTCTAGTCCGGCTGTATAGGCGACTGAAACGTTTGAGGCTCATCTGCGGAAGGAAAAATGGCAGATAAAAAGGAAAAAAAGAGGAAGAGAGATGAAGATGGCGCTTCGAGGCCCAAGAAGAAGGTAGCCGTTCAGAGCTCTGCTTCCCAATCGCCACAGTCCAACACTATCAGAGTTGCCTCTATACAGACAGTTAAGAAATGTCCACCAATTATAGGTATGAGATACCGTCTTTCCTTTGGGGTCGACAGTCGTCAACGACATGAGACCAGTTGCTAATGATGAGAACAGCCACGTCCCCTGGCCTCTGCATACCAAGCTCTATTCAGTTTGATACGTACGCGAAACCACAAACTTCGACACCAAAGCGCAACAAGAAAAGCTCGGCCTCGTCCTCAGAATTACTCCTACACTCCTCCTCACATCCCAAGCTGGACTATACGGCCAAGGAAGAAGGACCAGGAGGTCGCGAATCACACCTTAAGCATTACATAGGTGTTTTCGACCCCAAGACTGGACAGCTCTCGGTGGTAGAGGCCAAGAAGATGGCAGTCAGGGGCGTCGTTCGGACACTGCAACCGTCTGAAGTGAGCATGGAAGAACGAGCCATGTCAAAGGTAAGGAACAATTTTTTTCAACGTTTTCAGAGTAGTGGGTTCTAATCCGTTTCACAGACGATGATGCAGATGCGAACCGACCTAGGCCACGCATTTGGCACTAAGAAGGCAAAGAAGGCTCTTACTTCCATTACAGAAAATGCCATAGCGCCAGAAAAGGCTATCGCCGATGCTGGTGGCAACGCGAACAAACTCAATACCTCCCAAAAAGCCGTCATGGAATCCATACGGGAAGTCACGGCGGGAATGGCCTCTAGAGAGGATCTTCAGGCGGCAGCCGATGCTGCCAAACCTGTACCCCCCGGAAACTTCAACGCCAAAGAAATACAGGATGTCTATAAGCCTGAGGAACTGATTGGCGAGGATGTGTTGAACGCCATCCCCATAAAAGACTGGCAGGACCAGATCAAGCAGAACCTCGACAAGCAACACTCGAGTGCATTCGTTGCAGGACGTCTTATCTCGATCGGCCAGGGGCCTGATTCGGTCAAGAGACTGCGTACACTACGTTATCTAGACCTGCTTATCAAGTTCCAGAGAGCAGCTAGGGGACGAGGTGCGAAGCGCGTACCGCCCAAGGACAAGCTAAGAGAAATCATGCAACCGGCACCCGAACCAGTCATCGAGAATATAAGACGAAAGTTCTCTACGAGCGGAGAGATGAGAAAGTTCCACGTCGATCTCGTGCACACCTACTGCTGCGCTCTTGCGGCGATCCTTGCCAATTATCAGTTCGATACTAGTGCTCTCCGATATGATATGGGCTTGGACGACAAGCAATTTGCGCAGTATTTCCGCGAGATAGGAGGCCGGATCAAGGTTGTGCGAGGTGCGGAGAAGGGGACGCAGGTACAGATGGCGTCGTTAGCGCTGCCCCTCGACTTCCCCAAAGACAGGTTTCAGCGGCCGAAGGGACGGTGAGCATTCTGGGACGCAATGTCTACAATACCTTGCTGCTTCCTCAGCGCCCTGGCGTCTCCTGTGTTGTAATGGCCTTGCAGTTCCCCATGCACGATAAAGAGGTTGCGTGTGATTGGGAAAAGGGGCATTCTAACGGTTATAGAGATCTTCTATGAGGATACCCCCTCTTTACTCAATGCTACCGAATGAGTTCGTCCCACAGCGCGCCTTTTCTCGTTGATGCCGTGATGAGCTCATTGTAGCTTAGAAAGCATCCTTTGTCTCAAGCGGGTAGAAATGTCAATACAGACCAACCTGAACGATCGACTTTTTACAGCCTTAACCCTCAAGTTCTTACACGTCGGTCTGCGATAGTATCTGATTTTCGGGTCCTTCAACAACGTATCTCTCAGTTTTATAATTGGCTAAGGTCAGCATTCACGCCAACAGACATGCCAGTTGGCCTACTGTCTGCATTCGCGATGCTTCCCGGGGTCAGGACCACTAGATCCAATAATGCATCAATTGAATGGTGACCCCGACGTTGTAGGCGAGTCCGGTAGGAACAACGCAGATCGGCACCCCAAAATTGCGTTCGGCGATGGCGGTGGTAAGCAAATGGTGGTCCAGGAGTCTCGGACTGCTTATTCAGGAAAGATCAGGGTCCAGGTAGATGCTGACGATGAAATTATACCAAATGGCTTACGATCCAGATATATGGCATTTCTCTGATTGGGCTGGCGGCTCCATCTGACGGTGGTTGACTAAGACAATCCCCCAAACCGACCCGACAGTCTGGGTGAGACCGAAAGCAACTCTGCTCCGACGGCGACGAGAGCACTATTGTCCGTCTATCTCATCTCATAGAGTCTTATTACGGGGCTATCGATGTTTTCGCCCTTCACCACCACCATGGCGGGCGCGGTTCCCATCGTCACGAGATTTCGGAGGACCGTCGTGGTTCGCTGAACGAAGTGCTCCTCTTCTAGGCTGCGCTGTTCGGGATATTTGGGAGCGTCCTAGCCAGTATGCCCCTGCTGAATTTCGCTTCGTCGATGTAATTACAGCAAGACTGGTACATCAAAGTGGTTTACCGCAGCGGCGCCAGCTTGTGTGATGCCGGCTACTACGATGTGATCTTCATGGGCAAGGTGCGTGCGGTCTAGCTACCGACAGTGTCCCGTCTTCGCCGACATGAGCAACCCCGTCCTCGACTTCGTCATTCATTGTCTGCCGCTCTCGTCCTCGCGCGCCTGCGCATGAGCCACCGCCGCAGGGTCGGCCCCGTTGCCGTGTTCGCGCTCGGCTTCCTATGAGCCTTGTACCATCACCTACACATCACCTTTGTTTAAGCCCCTTGGATATTGCGGCTATCTTTTGTCGCGTGCTGTGGCTCGGGCTAGCCTGACATTATGAAAAGAATGCGCTCATCCGCAACAGCTCCTGCGTCATCAATCTCGTGCGCACCGTCGCCATGTACACGACCAACGCCAACTACCTCGTGGGCTACTTCCTTGACGGCGCCGAGCCCGCCGTCGGCCGAGAGGCGGCTGCTGGACAACACTAGCGCTGACGCGGATAGGGAGATCGGCAGCAGCGGCGGCGGCACTTTGGGAGGGTGGGCGAATAGGGGGAGGGGAGGAGGAGATTCGTCGCAGATCTCGCTGACTGCCCTTACGCCCGCCGGTAGGGCGTCAAGGGCCTCGTCCAGAGTGCGTGACGAGGCGGCGGTGGCCCTGAGAGGCCAACTCGATCGGCTAGTACAACCCTTTCGAGTTCAGAAAATCGTATCATGCAGTCACATAGAGTGCAGCCAATACGGTTAGTTTTGTTGCTGTACACGCTAGAAGCAGGGAATACATCTATTAATACTGATTTGAATGACGGGATGTGTGTGGTGGGAGAGATTCTTCAAATTCAGAAGCTAGGTGCATTGTCCTCCTGTCAGGATAACTCAACGTGACCAGTAGAACACTAGACCATCTAGCACATTGTCCGCATCCTCCGCTTTTTCTGGAAATATCTTACCAGTACTCTCTTCGTAGCCGCTTCTTGACGATTCGTTAAGCTGTGTAATCTCAGTCTCATACTTATCCCCTGACTGTTCTAAGACACGGGCTAACTTCCAGCGACCTCTAGCAAGATACGGTCTCATCATCGCTTCCATTCCTTGATGGCACCAGTATTCATATATGTCCAGACCTTTCCGAATAAATTTCCTGTCCATTTGGCTGCTGTTAGCTTTATTCGACACTGACAGCCTAGTCATTAGGCACTTCCACAGTTACGTACTCGGCTTGTTTGAGATCACGTCCCGGGTTATCCTCGGAGGCTAACAATGTGCCGACTTTAACACAGCAATCGGCCGTGGCGTGATGGGAATGGCCGAGCTGTTTGGAGAATGTTTCGAGAACTTCTTGGTGCATTGCTAGAGACTCAATTACTCGACCTTGCCTCAGATAAACGTTGGCCAGGGAATATAATGTGCATTCGAGTATTCGATCGTGCTTCAGAAGGGCCGTATGCAGGACGTCCTCGGCCTCCCGCAAGTGCCCTTTCCACAACAGACAAGACCCAAGATTGGTGTACAACGTCCCCATACGAGTTGGAGTCTGATTCGAGAGCCTTAACGCGGTGTTTACAGCGAGCCTATGAAAGACCTCCGCTTTTTCGAATCGATCCTGGCCTGTCAACGAAGTGCCAAGTCCTGAGTATACCATACAGAGATATTCGATGTCTGGCTGCGGGCAGTTTGCGTTTAACTGGATCGTCGGCTCAATCAAACGCAAGGCCTCACGCCAGTAAGGTTCTGCCAAGACTGGTTCATTGCCTTCATTATACAGCTTGCCCTTGGCGAAACAAAACTCTGAGAGCAGTCTAGCGTTTGTAACGCCATAGCGTTCTATCAGGGAGCTTGTAGCCTCGAGCATCTTGTGACCCATGACGTAAACCCCGGTTTCGTAAAAGTAACTTTACACCAAACATCAGCTGGGCTCCCTTTGCGCAGTGGATTTTAAGACTCACTAGCCATACGATGTCATCAGACCGATCAGGCGTTCCGCAGAATCCTTCGGCATGGGTTCTTTAGCGCGGCTTGCTAGTGACCAGACGTGAGGTAAATAGCGTTCCCTCCTTTCCCACAATGATGGATTGCGGTTAGGCGATAGAACTAACTCCGGCACAGCCCGTTCGAGGCATAGGAGGACTTTGCACAGAGCGCCATCATGGCGGGACTGAGAATGTGCCATGCGCATTTGTCGATAGACATAAGACTGCGTGTAGCCGTGCACTGTCACCGAGCTCTTATTGTTGTCGAATCTCAGCAGAGAATGCATCCATAACGACTCGGCCCCGTCGCGAAAGTTAAGGCTCAACCCCGCCTGAGAGGACTCAACCGATTCAAACAGCTCTACCGGGATACCTTTTGGATTGAGAAAAGAAACCATATCTAGGAGGGCGAGGGCGGCGGGATGTAGTGACTTCAGTACCATATCGAATAAGTCTGCGAGAGACGTCACTTCCTTACGGATAGTAATGCCTTGTTGCTCAGCCTCTTCGACGCTTTTCGCCAATGCTGCAGCGAATTGAGTTGGGGTGTAGTTCCTCCGTGCCATCGTAGAAACTGCCACTTTCAAACCTAACGGCAAGCCATCGAATGCCTCGGATAACGCAAAAGCAGCGCGTTTCGTATCCTCATCGACCGGCAATTTCGTGGCCGAGAGTGAGAGGATGAAGTCAGCTCCATCAGACGGACTGAAGGGCTCAATGGGCAATCCTTTATTGGCCAACCCCTCTTCGCAAGCCGTGGGGTCTCGGCTAGTGATAATCACGCTACCTCTAACTGCGGCTGGCCAGTATGGTCGGATGTCATCGACGTTGTCGACATTGTCGAAAATTACCAACCAGTTGCAATCTGGCATGCGAGTTAGATCTTGCGTTGTGTGAGATGCAGGATAGAAGGACAAGACGGACCCAAATTACTTATCCATGACAGGACTTCGGAGCAGTTTTTCCCACCACTCTCAATGCATCCTATTTGACGTGCGATTTGAATGAACTGTGTCTCTAGGATGAGGCGATCTCGACCATCGAGCCAGATAGCTACTGGATAGTGGTCGAAGTTACGGTATAGGTACTCGATTGCTATCTGTGACTTTCCAACACCGGGAGGTCCATGAAGTGCAACACTCACTTGGTGCCCGGTTACTGCCTCAAAGAGGCGCGACATCTCACTCATGACATCGGCCCTACCGAAGAATTTTTCATTTCGCGAGGCGTTTTGTATGAATTTGAGCCTGGCAGTGTTCGAGGACGCGTGGGTTGCACGAAGGAGCTGTCGCATCTCTCGATCTCGGTTAGCCGCTGATTGATAACTGGCTGTCTGCACCTGCAATACCAGCAATTCCGTCAAAGCGCGGATCTTGATGTTGGACTTATCGAAGTTATTTTTGAGAGGAGGCCAGAATATGGTGCGTAGGAAGTTCTCTTAGCGACGCTTTTGTTAGTAGATATCCTAAGCAATGACGAGAAGGCCTGCGGAGGTGTGACATACTGAGCCCAGATCGTCTAAAGTATTTGATGCTATTGACAATACATGCTATGTACTCTAGATAAATCTCTTCGATTGACTGCGAAAGTTCCGAATACTTTGCTTGTGGGAAAAGCCGCAGCCATTGCTCGAACAACGAGAGTCTCTGAGTAATGCTACCGAGCATCGCGCATATGTTCTCGGCCATCTCCATAGTTCTCGAACATACCTACCATACATACGTTTAGCGATCCCTCATTATCTAACTACGGTTCAATACATACTTCGAGGAGAAGCCGCGTTCCGGACCATACGAGCGCAGCTGGGTTGGGGTAGGCTTGTATTGCGACATCAACAACTATGGCAAATGATCGAAGATGATTCGTAACACTCTCTAAGGACCGAAGGAGTCGCTGAATTCGACCACTCTCATAGGTTTTCCTTAACGGTGTGATAATTTGGTTCAGGGCGTCGCTGTCAAGGGGTTGAGCGAGATCCGTGTCACCCACTAACAGTTGGTCGTCAGGGGGGAGTAACGCCACGTATCGTTTCATGGCATTCTGCCACAATTGTTTACTCGGGTTGCGTTCTGTGGCATTTTCTGGCAAGGTCTCTGTTATGAGGGTGTTCGTTGCCTCAGCGTTTCCAGGAAACTGTTTTCTTTTCCATTGTGACAGTTTTGTTACGATAAGGCATGACTTGTCGTGTTTGGCACCTGGTTTCTCGGAGTCACCGGCAAGGAAGGCATTAGTCCATTGACACAGCATCGCAAGAAGTCAAGATTGAACCAATATGTGAAAGAATAACGGGGATAACTGGTTTCAGGGGTAAAAGCTCTACGAGCTTGAAGTGGGTCAAGTATGAAGTGGTGAAGTAAAAGGCTTCAGATTCACTCTGCTGGGCATTGACAATATAATAATACGGGAAGAGTCACAGCAACGCTCTCTGGCTTGTCGGGGTAGAGCGCTTCATGGTCGCTCCCATCATTAGCAGTCCCCATTGAATAGACAACGGCTATCTTCCTTGGCTACATGACTCTCCTATGGTGCTCACATAAGGCTGCTTGAAAGCTGGGCGGCAATAGAAGCCCGAGGCCATGATGGATATTCGTTCCACGCGAACCACGTACCAGGTCTTCTGTAGAGCACACTCACGCTTTTTCTATCTAAATTGGTTAATGGACGCTGACACATCTGGATAGGGGCGGGCCCGGCAGGGAGGCGAGATTGTGAAGACGGTGAGGAGAGTGAGGAGAGTGAGGAAAGTGAGGAGGGTGTTCGCTTGGTGCCCGAAGCATTCTGCAACTGGCTCAATGCTTTGGAAGAAAATGAGGTATCATATAGACCCCCCTCATAAGCTGCCTGGAAGGTCGGTTACATCCATGCATGCACGCCTCAATCCAGCACACATATCACGGACCCGTCGTCCACTTATAGACAGTTTTCAAGTAGTGACATGTAAGTAAGCCTGTACGACCTTGTGGTTTCTTTCTCTTGAATCCGGTTCGTGAATGCTTCTGGCAAGGTGCCTTATTAAGCATACGACAGCCCGGAAGATATAAACTGACATTGAACACCATCTGGTAAAACCTCTTCCCTTTCTAAATTACCTTCAGAGGATTTTACCACAGTGACCCAAATCATCATGCACTCGAAGCAAGTCGCGCCTCTTCTCCATCGGATTGGGTAAGCATGCCTGATGTCTGGTCTGCGTCTATGTCGTTCTGACGATGCCTGCATAGGGCGACCACCACTCGCCCGGCGGCTCGAACACAGCCATGGAAAGCATTCTGGCCAATGAAAACCGAGGAATTTTCCACTGAGCAGAAGGATAACATGCCATGGCTCACTTGGAAGCCTGATCCCTTGAAGCCAGATGACAAGCCTTGGAGGCTATGGCGTCTTGAGAACCAGAAGTGTGTGGCTCGGCGCGGCGCAGGTTAAGCATCATGCGCGGCCTAACTTCATTTTGACTTTTGTGGCTGTGGTGCACAAGGGAGCTAGGGGTCACCGAGAATTTTTTTAGCCATGGAGAGCATTGGCGCCCGACTTTCGTGGGGGTTGGAGGATCACCACTGCACAACGGTCCTTTGGTGGCTTAACTTAAGACGCTTATCTACGCGACTATCTGTGCCATTGCAACCCAATGCTTAAATCAAAGTGAATATCATCACTATGCTAGCTTTTAGTACAAATGCCGCGGCGGGCGGTGTGCTGCAAGTTTCTTATACCGTCACCCCCTATTCTCTCAGTGTGGCACGGCCCCTGATTTCCAGCCTCGCACTGACAGGTATGACTTCAGAAATGACTTTGAACTGCTTACACTCTGCTCGCACGTTGCTGTTTAATGCAATGACAGCCACTGTCTTAAAAATATCTGTAAAGCTTAACTCATTTTCTTGAGTCCCATTACAGTCACATTTTCCGGGCCATGTGACGAAAGCAGCCGGAGGGGCTTCTCACTCTCGCTTGACGCTTGACACGTTGCGGCCGCTCGATGGCAGAGACGGAAAGTATGTACCTGGTACTGGGCACGATCGTTTGAGCACTGAGGCAAAAGTGCCGAAAGGTCGGCATGGCCCCTCACGTAAACTCCAATCAAGACTTCCAAGGCAAATTGTATCCCGAAGATTGCTGGATACTACGTAGAAAAGTGCCTAAAGGTCGCCATGCCCCATGGCATAGCCCGCAATCAAGACTTCTAAAGCCAGCTATACCGCGGAGATTGCTGGAGGCTACGTAGAAAGTGCCGGAGGTCGGCATGACCCCTCGCGTAACCCCCAATCAAGACTTCCAAGGCAAGTTGTATCCCGCAGATTG
Organism: Monosporascus sp. CRB-9-2; assembly: GCA_004155915.1. Classification (NCBI taxonomy): domain Eukaryota; kingdom Fungi; phylum Ascomycota; class Sordariomycetes; order Xylariales; genus Monosporascus; species Monosporascus sp. CRB-9-2. The sequence goes on along the minus strand of QJOA01000069.1, from coordinate 88,315 downwards.
CTGGAGACTACGGAGAAAAGTGCGCTTCCTTTGCCCGTTGATGCGACTGGATTATGCGAATGACATACAGAGATTTATCGTCGAGGCTTGAGGTACCTCGAGATACATAACGTGTGCAATTCAGATACCTGGCACTTTCGATGCGGAACCTAGAACTTCGGCCTCAATCTACCGCAGCAGGTCCATCTGTCACTTATAAGCACACCGTTGGAGTGTTCTGACGCGGATTATCGACAGCCCTCTGATTAGTGCCACCTTCCACCAATCTGCTTGAAAGCCATATATGCGGAATAATGTGGGCGCGAGCGGCTGGCGCGAGCGGCCGTCGTTGCATGAAGCGACGACTGGTTCCGCGAAAGAGTCTATGTTCGGTCACAACTAGCTCCAATGTGATATCCTCTCATCCTCCTGCCGGTGTACATACAACACTCTGGTACTTGAAACAGCTGGATCGATACAAGGTTGAAAAGCCATATCATATTAACATCCCGGAGAGCGCGTTGCCCCCAGGTATGCAGTCTAACGAGGAGTCAATGGGATACGAAGGAATTCGCATAGAAGATATCAGGGGAAGAGAACACCATTTCAAACTGGACCGACATGGATTCGAAATATTTGGCCACCCCAATGTTGCATGTCAGAGCCCCAGTACGCTGAGTTCAACACTCTCAGCAGAAGAATACAATGACCCGCAGGTCATTCGGCAGAAATATTATCCAGCTGTTGAGAGCTTCCTCACCAGATCGCTTGGGGCTCATAAAGCTGTAGCGTTTTCGCATGATGTAGGTAGCCTGTAGACGTGCTCGTGGCTAGCTCTTCCGCTTATGGTGTGTTTCTTGCTTCATATAGGTCAGACGAAGAGAGGCAAACTTCCCAGAGTTACCACGGGGTACTGGCAGCGCTCCACAGCCGGTTCAAGGGGTTCACGTTGGTGAGCGAACGAGATATTATGAAATACTGGTTATTGCTGACCTTGGTAAGATCTAACGCCACGCTGGGCCGAGCAACGCGTACGTATGCATTTCCAAGGCGATGCTTCTGATGTCCTGAAGAAGAGATGGCAAGTCCTCAAGTACGCGATCCTACGAGCAGCCTGGGAAAAGTAACTTGCGCTGATGATCTTTTAGCGTGTGGCGTCCGTTGTTCGGCCCTCTGCAAGACTGGCCCTTAGGTCTTTGTGACTACACTTCCATAGAGCCTCAGTCTGATCTAATTGCGAGCGACAATCTGTATCCACACATGATAACTGAGACATACAATGTATTCTATCGGGGAACTCATAGATGGTACTATCTGAGCCGGATGATGCCTGATGAGGTATTGGTCTTCAAATCATACGATTCGAAGTCGGACGGTGGTAACGCTCGTTGTAGGTATTACAACACAACACATTGCCCAGAAACTGATCAATAATATCTAGTATGTCCTCATGCGGCGTTCCAAGATCCATCAACCCCTCAAGGTGCTCGGCGGAGAGAGAGTATTGAATGCTTGGTGTTGGTCGTATATCCGGAAGAGGCCGGCAAGGAATACGAAGAGGTAGGACTATGATCTATCTTTATTCGCCCTACTGACTCCTCTAGGTTCTTCCTTAGGCTATATTATGTAACGAGGTGGACCACGTTTCCATTCGACGTCTTTGAAGTCTGGTTCTTCGATATCTAGGATAGTTTTTGGGCGTAGCGAACTGTCAGAAAAGTGGTAGTACAGAGTGTAAGGCAGAAGAATCAGCCTAGAAGGCAGTTCTCAATATACGTAGTGAATAGAATGACCATTAATGCCTGCCCTTCCTCTAATTATTCGGGGTTACAGCTCCCTATATCACACGTGGAGCCATCGTCAGTGGGTCACTGGCACCCAGAAAGGGATATCCACAGCTTCTCCTGGCATGAAGAACCCCAAGGCCTGGACTGAGCTGCACGTCACCTGATTCAAAGACCGTACCGTCCGTGCAGTTCTCTAGGAGATACCTCTTGAGCGGCCTCTCTAAGGAGTTGAGAGCTGCATTCTGCCAGAGTGAGACATTAGCAGTTCGATATTCTTAGCTAGTCCAATGTATGCTTCCCATCTGTCCTTAAATGCATGTAGATGGCCCCTGTCAGCCCTCGAAGTGTAAATCATGTGGCTAATAATGGCTCAAAGGTTTCAGAGATAAGAATGGATCCTAGGTAATCTCAGAGTCTGTACGCTGCCTTGCAGCTGCTATGGATGCGCGACCGAGCAACACTTGAGATCAGAGGCTGTTGTTCCGCCACTGTGGGATAGCGCACCTCGGCCATCCACTCATACCACACCTTAGTGTTGTCGGTTTGTCGCCACATGCGGACTACCATCTCTGAGCCACTCTCTGCATTGAGTGGAATCTAAACAAGCAGCAATCAGTACAACGCAGAAGAAGCAAGCGGAGCGTCATTTCTTACCTCTAGAGGGAAGAACATTGTGAACCAGCTCAGCAAATCTGGGCTCTTTACTTCGTATGTATTTGGGTTGGTGCTGAGCTCGATGCCTGGATATAGGATGCACTCGAAATATCCCGCCAGGCCATGGCAAGCGCCTCTTTTTGGTATGTTAAATTTGACTTCCCCGAAGCGCACGTTGTGTGAGTTATCGACCGGCTCTTGATACCTTCTCCTTGGGGTCTTATGGTGGAAGCTCCAAACAGGCAGAGCGTTAGGCAGACGCAGACTCAAAGCACCAGGGGCAGCCGCACCCGTTGACACCTGTTTGAAGCTGAGGTAATCAAGCGACTCGAAGTAGCCGCAAGTGGGCAACTCGTACTGACTGACCGTGTCTTTGGCAGCCAATGTTTGGAGGGTTGGATGGATGTAGAATTTTGGGGCAGCGATAGGGGTGACAAAAGATGTATAGGAACAGGGAATGGATATGCCCGAGGGACCGAGGAGAGGTACGAAACCATCAAGACACTCCGGCGATAGCTCATTGTCTCCAAAAGTGCCCATTAATTCAGAGATCACAATGTCGACCGGGTATGTTCCCAGGCTCTCTTCGCAAATCATCTCGTCTTGCCGTTGACGTCGGCTTGGCCCCTTCCAAGATCGTATGTCTTCACAGACAATTTGCACAACCCCGCCCCAGTCTCTGGCGTTTTTTTGCTGGAGGACAACATAAGCATTCGGGTTTCTTTCAATTGCCCACAATTCCATAGGCACATGGTTTGCCTTAGCTGCTTTGAGAGCCCGAGTGACGAGACCGCCATAGCCGGCGCCGGCAACGGCAACAACAAGGCGTCCCTCGTCGCCTGACCTCGGCTTCTGCTGTTCAGCCCAATCAACCAAAGCTTGCCTTATAGCTTGTTCATATAAATCGTACTTGACTGTATCTCTTTCGAACACCTTGTAGTTGTAGCTTCTGAGGTACTCCGTGCCTGGGGTTAACGTGCGAGCGGGCTTGTCAATTTTATCGTAATCCGTGGCATACTGCTCGAGAGCTGTTCTCGGCCTCTGTTTAGAACATAACCGCCGTAACAATTTCTCAGCTTTGTGATACCTTCTTGGAAATGCGCATTCTTTGGATTTCCTCGACACCGTCCCGCTCGAACAGAGGGCGCTCTCAATAAGGGTATTCCGACCTGTGCTATCTTGTACAGTGTCATCAGACAGTAGAATCCACGGGCATGCCTTCAAGCGCGTAAGGTGGCAAATAAAGTCTCGTAGTGTTGTAGAAAGGCCATCAACATCGACGTCGGGATGATTAAACAGACTTGCGGGTAGCCCGATGATCCTTACTGGCTCAGACGCCCATCTGAAGTTGTCGACGGCTATGTCCTCTCCCGTACCTTCTATTACCAGGCCTAATGAATACGGTAAGCTCCATCACCATGTGGGCTGTCTTGGCACTCACCAGTATGCAATCTAGGGTTGTACTCGCAGATGGTTCGGATAGTATGCCATAAGTCCCAACTGCGGAGATCATCGTCGAGCCGATTCGAAGCTTTCGAATCCGGACATGCTGTCGGTTCCCTTGTACTTCCTACACAGCTGCATGCTGGAGCTCTTAGAGAAATCATGAAAATGACCAAAAACCTAGGGTCAGCTCTCAAGACTTTTTCAATCAACCGTGCGCAGTGAACAACTTCGGTGGGATGATGCTCGGCGCAATGTAGCTTTGGTGCTTGAATGAGAATGTTTGTGATTCCGCAGAAAGAAGCGTAGGAGACCTCATTCATTAGAGCTTCGCTCATTGCGGACGCAGTCTCCCGATTCGAAGAGGCAATATCGAGCCATTTGCTCGTTGCGGCCACCGAGTCGACTGTTATGTCTTCTGGAGATAGGGCGATGTCTTCCAAAGAGAAAGGGCCTGCGAAGGGGCTTGCGAAGGGGCTTGCGAAGGGGCTCTTGATTCCATCTTCTGCTTTCAGGTCTTCCAATGACCTTGCCACTCTCTCCTGGAAAGCCCGAGTTGTGATCGAGAGAACTCTATCACTAAACTTCTTCTTATATTAGTAGGACACCCTTTATGTCAACATAGGATGAGGTCTATGCTCACGGAGGAACTTTCAGGTTGGTCCTGAGGTTCAGCTTCCCATAGCATACGAATCGGCGCAGACGGCGACGCCATAGCTAACCGACCCAACGCCCATTCAGAGTAACGCGTCCAAGAGAAATATCAATGGAATTTCGAGCAGCCTCGACAGTTCTCCCAGTTATTTTAAACTTGCAATCGCCTTTCGCGCATCAATGAAAGGCTGCGCGTGGTGTGGAGTGTCCAGGCTATTTGGTCCTTGGGCCCATTACCTCCATCCCAAGGTCATACGTGCTATCTGCAAGGCATATGGGCGCCATGCTCAAGGCTCTAGGCAACCACAGCAATCCGTTACATGGTCGCGTGCATAGACACCGGGACACTTCTTAGTCTGTACACCCCAGGTACCCTTAGGTATTTCTTGATATCAGGCTCTGCCGTAATTGCGCAACCCGTAAATGCTTCCCAAAGATGAGGGCGCCATATGCGCCAAGCGGCTGCTCATCACACCAGTCAATGTCCCGGATGGCGCGAGGTGGGATTCTCCGTCAGTGTCCGTGATTCCGCACTAAGCGCGGGAGGCGTTAGCGCTACTGTAAGTAAATACGTACTGTAGATAGTGCTGCAGGTTTCCTAGATGTCTGCACGACACCATGTGCGAGAGGCTGAATCAGTCGTATCGCGTTGACTGACAAGTCGTCCTGTCCCAACATCTTACAATTAGGGATCACCCACGATATCCGGTAAAAATGTCAACTACGAGATCAATTACGAAACTATAGAAGTGAGTCCGCTAAGATTACAGGCTGCACAATTCGCCAACCCCCTCACACGCGGAAGCGCTTGAACCAGCATGGCCCGCGACCCAAGCGAGGCTATGAAGGCATTCTTCAAATGCGGCGCGCGGACCTGTCTAGATGGGAAAGCATTGCCGCCGTTGCAGATGATCGAGCGTATCAGCGGAGGGTCCACTAATTTCGTCTATAGAGCCATCTTTAACCCAGATGACAGAAACGATGCTTGCGCGCTGCCTCGATCTCCCTGGCCGGCCATTATCAAGCATGCCACTGACCGTACGAGTGGGAACGGGGAATTTGAGTTTCCTACACGCCGTCAATGGTTTGAGGTTCAAGCCCTACGAACACTCCCATTGCTGTTGTCTGCAGAGCCTCCCATATCCTGCGTTCGGCTTCCGAGACTACTACTATATGACGAAGTTAATACCGTCATACTAATCGAGGATATTTCGACACCTTACACAAGAGGCAAGACAGTGGATTCCTTGGGACGTTCTCTACTTCTCCGAGAATGGCTACGGGACCCGGCTAGAGGGCCGGAGACATGGTGCCAAAATCGAGTGCTTGCTGATCGAATTGGGCGCGAACTGGGAACTTTTCTCGCTCAACTTCATGGCCTTATGACATCTACTGGCGTCTCATTGCAGAGTTCTGATGCACAGGAGTTGCTAAGCTGCTTTTCGGAAAACAAGGCCGCCCTTGAACTCACTCTGCAAACGACCTTTGGGGACGTCATACCTCACCTGGATCAGTTTGGAGTCGAGCTGACTACAGAAAAACGTTGCCTTATCCAATCAATTCTAGACCTTATGGTTCATCATGCGAGGTCTCCGGTGCTTCAGGTTATTATGGGCGACTTTTGGTGAGCTGACATGGTGGGACATAGGACGTTGGCAAGTACTCACATACGTATTGTGTATAGGCCCGGTAATATCATGCTGTCTCTGGGAGATGGAAGCAGTGCGAACACGGAGCTTGAGGCAATCTTTGTCTTCGACTGGGAGTTTGCGACTTGTGCACCGACAGCCTTTGACCTGGCACATTTTGCAGCAGAGCTGTGGTTAGATGCTCGGTTCAACTCGCAACAAGGGTCCCAGCATGGCCCGCTAAGCCAGGCACTGTTATCTGCGATGTTCTCTTCGTACCGCGGAAGCGGGCTTGATATTGACATGCAGAAGATCATCTACTACTTGGCCGGTCATGTATGCTGCTTCGTTAAATACGCACCGCGCACTGATGACTCGGACCTGAATAAGACTGTATTGGGTGAGGCTGTCCTTATGATGGTGCGCGCAAAGGAGGAAAGATGGGAGGAGCTGAGCCAAGACCCGATCATCAATAGTATGCTCGATGTCTCAGGCATCACCACGCGTCAAACAACACAACGCACAGCCATTGTGCTTGTGCCGAACAATTTGACCGAGTAGCCTGGCTTGAAGTCTTTACGTTTGCATAGATAGACTTCAGAAACCTAAGACATCTGTCTAGTAATATGGATACTGAGGACTAGTTGGTCCAGTCTCATAAAAATTTCAACCGTTTGTGCAACACCACATTCCGAGCCTTCCATTGGACAGAGGCTGCTACGCCATCCGTCGCGGGGCTTTTCTCTTGGTCACACCGAACTTCAAAGTTGTCTGCGCCACTGTGATATGTATGATACCAGTATGCAATTTGGGGGACTTCAAGTCTTCGATTACGAAACCTAGGAGCGCACAGAGTTGGGACTTGTTATGACTTCTTTGCCTGTTCCGAATAGGCTAACATAGACTTCGTTCGCATCTAGAGGGTCCCATCGCAGTCTAGGCTCGGCCTTTGAATTGCTGACATGAGCGACGCCACGGTCCTGGCCGAGTCCACTAGACTCTTGCCCAGCAGTAGAACAAACGATGGGAGTGCGGCCTGCGTTCCCAGACATCAATTCCTCCGGCGAGACATCATACTCTGCATGCTAGTCTATTTCTTCCACCAGATGCAAAGCTTCTTTACCATAGGTCCATATTTACGCCTCTATGAGCGCAGTATCTGCTATACGCATTATGTCGCCTCTGATCCTACCGTCATAGGCCCAGGAGGGACGGTCGACGAATCACTCTGTAAGATTGAGCCAGTCCAACACGAACTTGCTATCGTTAGGGCCTGGGAAGGCATCTTCTCCGCTATTCCAGGTACGCTTCGAATTCTTCAATGTCATTAGGACATACTAGGGCGCCATATTGATCACTTTAGTATTTCTTGTTGCCATTCCCTATGGCAAAATGGCCGACTTGCACGGGAAAAAAAAAGTGATCGCGCTGGCTCTGTGCGGCCTTATACTTGGCTGGGCTTGGACCGTCAGCGTCGGTAGGTCACTCTTCATATGATAGGCATACGCATCTATGTGGTCTCTCTGATCAGTCTCAGCATCTTTCCCGCGGACCTTTTCTATCAGGCTTGTATGGTTGGCGCCACTCGCCTGGCTTATCGGAGGAGGAGAACTCATGCCAGCTAACCTCCTCTATCTGATGGCATCCGAACACGTCGAGGAAGATCAAAGGTTTGTATTCCGCTCACTACCATTGTCCATATGCTTACAGAGGACAGGAGCGTACTATACTACACGTTCTACTGCATCTACCTGGGGACAGAAGTTATAGCCCCTTACATCGCATCTGCCACAATGGATATCTCTTTGTGCATACCAATTACTCTGATAGCGGCCTGCCTACTGATGAGCCTACTTAGCCTAGCGTTCGTTAAGAAGCCAGACCGTATGGAACGGTCAACGCTGGGATACCCGATATCTTTTCCTGATAGTGAAGGGTGTGGAGAGAATGGTTCTCGTCGCGCCGATGTTTCAGCAGAGGATGGGGGCATAAGAGCACTTCTCAGACGCCGGAGCGTGCTGATTACTCTGTTTCTTTTCGTCATGCCGGCCTTTCGACCAACCACCACCCACGTCCTGCTACAGTACATGTCAGCTCGATTCCACTGGAAACTTGCCCGGTCAACGATCTTCATCTCCGAGGTGGCCGTCGTAAACATTATCGCATTTCTAGTTGTGCTCCCCATAGTCCTAAAAGGCATCCGAGCTTGCTTGAAGATACCTCAGGCGAAGATCGATCTTGCTATAGTCCGTGGCAGTCTTGTTTTCCTCGTTACTGGAGCTATCCTCTTAGGATTAGCCCCCAACGTTGCGCTCGTTTCTCTTGGTAAGTTGTCGCCCCTGTCAGCAATATTTGGCTCCCCTAGGTCCTAATCTTGAGGCGACAGCGGTCGCTGTCTTTGCGATAGGTTTTGGCTTCAGAGTCTCACTGCTCTCTTATGCCACATGGCTGGTCGAAAAGCCAGTACATGCACGTTTCTATGGAATCGTCCTAGTTATGGAGAATGTCGGATATCTTATTGCTGCCCCTATTCTCCAATCAGTATGGGCCCAGGCCCTACAGTTGCAGGGTCATTGGCTGATATTACCTTTCATTGTGGTTGCAGTAAGTAGCACTTAGTAGACCCCGAGTGACCGTCTCAGTTAACGAGACAACAGGGAATTTTTGGTATAACCCTCGTGTTATCTTTTTTCCTGAAGGTTCCGCCACAAGACCCCGTGACTGTTGGAACAATAAATACTGAAGAGGAACGCGATAATGGCGAACAATGAACGAAGATCGGTGCCGGCTAAATCAGACAACCAGGTTGGCAAGCAGGATGTGTCTGGCCTAAGCTAGGCAAATTGCTTCCGGATATCAACAGGGAACGCGAAATTCGCGAGGCTGTGGGTGCTCTGTCAGAGTAGAGTCCATAGGAAAGTATGCTATCGAAACATTATCCCTAACAACTGCGCCTAGTCATATCGTCGCTGCGAACGGGAGTGCTTGGGGACTTATGTGTGATCGTAAAATCATTGTAGGGAATAAACCCGGCCAGTCCTTTTACATTGAGAGGCGGTTTATTGCAGAATACGCGTACAAGTCTCCGCGTCGCCCTGCCCCGCATACATCGTAAGACACGCCGTAACACTGCTGTTTCAGGAATGGCAGACTACCTGCCTAGTACCTAAATACCTTTGTAGACCAAGGCATGATTGCCAGCGTAGAGATCTATCTCATGGGGTATCACAGTCGGGTGTTTTGGAGCCTCTTGACACGAAGAATTATAGTATAGGTATTGACACTGTTATGTGGGTGGTTTTGGTATTCACGTTGTATGGCCTACGTATCTGCCTACCTATCTAGCCGGCCAATCCGGTTCAGTGACTTTAAAGTCCCAGCAGCTACCGCCACCTCTCTACTACCTCTCACCGTCTCTTTCTTGCCCAGTTTCAATCTTACGTTCTCGACCCAAGTCTGCCTATCAGAGAAGTTCACAAGTGAAATCCCGTATGAAATTTCCTAGACATGTTCTTTTCCTGTATTTCATCCACCGTCGATCGCCTTTCCTGGTTTCTCCATTGTGGACGGGGGGACTCCCGACCGCTTGGCCGTCCGTCTCCCAAATCACCAATACGGAGCTTGGTGAACGGGGAAGAAGTTGAATCGGTTGTAATAGTAGGCGGTGGTGTGATTGGGCTATGCATTGCGTACAATCTAGCCAAAGAGGCTGAGAAGTCCGAGAAGGGTCCGCGGAGACATATCACGGTGCTCGAAACCGCTCCCTCAACCTTCCTTGCGAGCTCGTCCCATAATACGGGGTGTTTACATTACCTGTTCCCCGAACCGTTTGGGGAGGATATTACCCCCTTGGGGAAGTACTCGTACGAACTTTGGCGATCCGTGGCGGAGGAACATCTCCAGTTCAAGGCCGACACTGGATACCGTGCCAATTCATTTTATCCTGTCGTGCCTGGTGAGGGAAGTGGCATAGATACCCTACCAAACTGGATCAAACCACAGAAGGACTGGGACATTGATTGGGAACAGAATGGGCCCGCCTGCGCCACGGTGTATGTGCTCACAGAAAAGTGTATGATCATGGGCTAACCGTGGCAGCAACCCCAAAGGTGTTGGGATCTGGCTTGAGCGCAAGTGTGCGATGGAGGGTGTAGACATCAGGACATCAACGACAGTCACAGGGGTGGAGTCAGCGGAAAACGGGACGCTGAGGAATGTCCAGTGCAGCATCTTAGCGACCGGCGAGTCGTACTCCCTTCCCTGCCAGAAACTCGTCATTGCAGCAGGGCCCTGGTCACCATCTCTGATCCAGTCATTATACCCAAATTCGACACTGGATCTCCAACCGTCCATCAACGCGGCTGACTGGATCGTATTCCAGAACCTCAATCCAGTCACGGCCGACACGACGTCCGCAGTGTTCTTCGACGACATTGTGCACGAGAAGCTGGAATACGCTGGGCGTAACAACGGGTCAATTTTCGTGTGCGGTCGAAGAAATTTTACTGCGACCTTACCTCCCCCTGGGAAGGAGGACGAACCGGACAAGAAGGTATTGTCTGACTTGATCCAGTACTCTAGAAGGTTTATCCACCAAGATATTGAGGGCGGAGCCTGTCCTGCCTTGCCGATCCTGGAGAAGGGGAGGGCGTTCCGACCCTCTACCATCACAGGCTTGCCGCTTATTAGCGAGATACCCCCAGAAAAACTATCTGGCGTCGAATCAGAAATTCCGACGGGCGTCTTCTTGTGTTATGGTCATGGATCTTATGGAATGACTCTTGGAATGGGGAGTGGCAAGCTTATGGCCCAAGTTATTCTAGGGCTTAAGCCGGATATTGACATATCGAAGTTCACCCTTTCCTAGGTTGAGCAAAAGAACACTAATGAAGCCAGTACGAGGGCACGTTACAGTATTCCTCGATGGTTATGTCTACTCTGTGGTGTGCTTGCAGAACAACAAAGGTGCTGTGGGAGACCCAGGTATCTAACTTATAGAAGCCCCGGGAGTACCAACAACCAAGGCCTTACACATAGTCATCAAAGTAGATCGAAAGCCTTCATCCCGAGGAGGTTAACAGTCTCATAACGGGAAAGGATTATTTCTTCGTCTGCTGAACTTGTGGCCCTGGCTATTAATAACGGATGCCGCAAACAGCTCTCTGGAGGCAATATCGAAACTGGCTATGAGGCCAAGGGGCCAGAAAAAATAATAGGGCTCCCCCCCCTTCTTTTTTTTTTCCACAAGCCACCGCAAAAAAAAAAAAAAAAAAAAAAAAAAAAAGACAAAGAAGAAGTGTGAGAATACAGCGCGTAAGGGCCTGCGGCTAGCAACCGGCCAGCCGCCGACCTAGCTACTTGTATAAAACCATCTGGCAATAATGGAAGACGCCAGGTGGAAGTAACCTAATACACTCACTCCTTGGAATTCGCTCTGCGACCGGTTGGCAAATCACCTCACTTCAGCACGCAGCTATCCATTATCTTACCAAAGGAAAAATGGAAAAGGAAAAAGAAGGGGGGGGGGCATCGACCAAGTTCAATTGACCAGTATACAAGAACGAGACAGTGATTCATATGGCCAAAAATCGCAAACCGGTATAGGAGTCGGGTGGCGCTTTGCTTCGCAAAACTAGGTCCCTGCGCAAAGGGCGGACCCAATTCGAACAACTACGTAAAGCGATGGCGACGGAGCAAGATTTACGAGCAGGGGATTCCGTGGCGGCGTCATCCTGGACCATCTCCGAAGTGCGCTCGGATGACATCTCTGCTGTCGGCGCGGCCTCTGAGGTTTGAGACGAGATCCCAAGAATTACAAGCTGCGTCTCTTACCGCTTGAGCCGACTGTGAGTTAGCTCGGAATCGTGAAGACCTAAGCTCGTGTCGCAGTTTACTTTAGGGTCGACCTTGTGAAGAGGGGGGGAAGTCCTTGACCGGCTCGCCGGCGAGATCACAGCTGCCCCTGGCTTCTGATACGTATCGGCAGCCAAGGGCCTGAGAGCCTAAATCCCAACTCGGACTCCGTCTTCGGCTTACGTCGCTGACCGAAACATCGTCAAGCCAAACCACGTAGACCTTCCATTTTATGCATCTGTGTGGCAGACCGCCTTAGACGGTACAGATGCCTAAGTCTATTCTTGGAGCAAGCTCTGTGGGTCGTCAGCCGAACTAATTACGCGATGCTAGGTATCAGGGCTACGGCCTCGCAAAGCCGTAGTGGCTTCAGTATCATGTTGTAACGCGCCATCCGCGCTCCTTCTCAGGCATCATATGGGATCCGGAACGCGGCCCCGGTGGATGATTTCGTTCCACATATAGGAAGCTCGCCCTTCTCGTAATTCTAGAGAGTTGACTTGATGACGCATCCTAGCGGTTTGTTTGGGTATAATGACTTTCCTCTGTAAGAAAGGCTCGTACAGAGCTCGGCAGATAGCTCACAGATTGAACTTCGTGCGCTCCTTCTCCATCTTAGCCTTCCACTCCCACTGGACGGTGTCTTCTCCCTCGCTTCCCGCCCGGCCAATGCCCTTGTCTATCCGCCGAAGCTTCAACGTCGCGCGCGGGCCGAGCTCCTGCAGACCGGCCCTGATCTGCTCCATGCCCTTCAGCTCCTTGCCGTCCGCGCCGACGACGCTTTTCTCTGTTGTCCTCTTGTCTCTAAAGACATACCGATGCCGGCGCAGAAAGATGTAGTCACGTTGGTTATGTAGCGTCACCTCGAGCTTTGTCAACCATGGTTTAGCTCATGTGGGGGATATGAAATATCGACTTACTACTTGTCTTCCCTGGATTTCGGGGGTCCGGGGGAATAGCGTCTGGAATATCCTCGCGGTGAGCACACCAAGCGGGGTCTTGAAGTTGTTCAGCAACAACTCCGGGTAATGGTTGGTAGGGTTGCCGTGATGCGGGATCTTCTTGCCCGGTATCCAGTTGGAGATAGAGAAATGCGCCGTCGGTCCCGACGGCAGATGTACGATGTCCAGTCCTATGGGTCTCTTCTGGTCTTCGCGAAGTACCATGACAGATGTGTATCCCCTGTTGGTGGCGAATTTGCTGATCTCCCTTACGGAGTATTTGTGACCGTATTTATGCGCGCTGCGCGGGATGTAGGTGCTGTTCGGAAATAACGTGCAGAGCAATCTTGCTTCGTCGTGTAGTGTCGAGTTCAGAGTCGTGGTGACGAGTAACTTGGGTTCCGCTGGAACCTCGCCGGAGAAGAGGGAGGGGAACTTGGCGATGAGGGATTCCGGAGTAACATCCAGATTTGTGCTTGTGGTCGAGGGAGCGAGACTATCGTCTCGAATTGCTCGTTTCGCACGCGCCTTTGCGGCCGTCTCTTCGTCAGAGTCTGAGCCCAGCATGCTATCCACGCCATCGGCGTCATCGTCTTCGTCCCCCTGGGCCTCCCGCGCCTGACGCTCTTCGGCTTCTTCTTCCGCTATCCGCCTTCTCTTGAGCAATTTCTCCATGTCGACGCGCGCGCCGAGAGAATCGTCATCGACGTCGTCCCATACTCGTTTCCGGTCGATGCTCGCAGGCTTGTTTTTCTCCTGACGGGATCTCCGGAGTTCCGGGTCCTTGGCTTCCTCCTTCTTCCTGCGGAAGCGCGCCTCGCGCCTTTCCTTATCTCGCTCCCGCTTTTGCTTGACATAAAGCGACTGACGATGAAGTTTGTTCCCAGTCTTCTGGGTTAAAGACGTTGATCTTGACGGACCCATTTCGAAATCTCGATCGAAGCCAGGAAAATTGGAAGATCAGTGGCTTATGTAGGTAAAACTGATCTGAAGGCAGTATCCAGTCTAATAAGAATTTCTTGCGATGTTATGTTCGAGCGCTGGCCGTTCTTTTGTAGAAAATTTAGCGGGGCTGCAGGACCCTTGAAGATACCCACACACTGCCGATGCAACTAGTCTAACAGGGAGCAGTGGTGGGGCACCAACTTCACTAAATTTGATAAGAGATAAACGACTACATTATGCTTACTACGGTGTTAGGGGTAATTTTAAAAACACTGCTAGGTATGTGGGCCACGAGGCCCACCTAGTAATAACCCACCTTGGATTAGCGTATTTTACTGATACTTTGCAGTAATCCCTTTATTTCTGATTTTCATCATTAACATTGGAAGCTATACGCAATATATATACAACTGTCGGCAGTTGAGGTGATTTGTTGAAAGGGCTTTGAAGGAAACGAAAGGGCTTTGATTTGTGGCCCTAGGATTGCAAAAACAAAGGAGCTGAAGCTATATCCAGCTGCTCCCAACCCCAGTTACAAATGAGTAGACTTAGACAGCAACCTAGACTGAATTGCAACACATTTGCCCACAACAACAAATAATAAGCGTTATAACTGTTATAGTGACGGCTGAAAACTGCAGCTTATGGGATAATACAAAGTATATATTCTAATGTTTTGTATAACCGCCCTGGACGTTTATAACGGCTTAATAACGCGTAAGCATCTCCTTAATCAAGTCCAATAACTACTTTTTAAAGACCGCTTCCTAGGCTTCCTTAACGTATTTACGAAGATTATCGTATAAAGGCTTCTCTTTAAGTTCTTATTTGTTTTTAATATAATTTTTTTTCCAGTTTCATACGGCTTCAATTGGGTTAAGGTCGGGCGAATATAAAGGCCAAGCCATAACGGGAATATAATGATTAATTAATTTTTGCTTTAAAGCTTTTACTACATAACCCGGGGCGCCGTTATGCATAAATATAAAGTCGTAACGATAAAAATATTACCTATTAATTTAAAGCCATCCGTCAATTATGGAAATTATATACTTTTAATACGTTTCGGCGTTAATTTTGCCCCAGTCCTTTTCCCAAAAAAGCCCAAGCCCTTTACCCGTTATACCGGAAAAGTAACCTTAAAATATCTAACCTCCTTTCCGTTAATATCTTTCTACGATATACGTTTCGTCCCATTTTTCGCCTACGCAACGTATTACGTATTATTTCCGATAATATCCCTTTATTATCCATATTTCGTCGGACTATATAATACGGCACCAGTTTTTAAAGATTCAATTAACGTATTTAAAAGCTTAAGTAAACCGTTTTTGTTTATTAACTTCGGACAAAAATAACTTACGGCAAATAACACGACGTCAAAATCCGAGGCGGCGGAAAGTTTTCCGAATAACGTACATCCCGAAAGCGCCCATAAATAGCCGTTAAAAAAACTTAAACTAGCCCATCCGGCGGTTAGCTTTCGAAACGCATACGAATTTAACCAACTTTTTATTTTTATTTTTCGCTTATATCGCGGAAGCAGCTTTTATAAAGCTTCGGATCGGCTTAGGTAACTATATAAGCATTTTATATCTATAATTTAATAAAACCGGTAACGTTTTTAATCTGCCCATAACTTATACGGGCGTTTAAGTATAAAATTCGCATTCGTTTACGTTATTCGGTAATAAAATATTTAATATAAAGACCTTTCGG
This sequence comes from Monosporascus sp. CRB-9-2, assembly GCA_004155915.1. Lineage (NCBI taxonomy): Eukaryota > Fungi > Ascomycota > Sordariomycetes > Xylariales > Monosporascus > Monosporascus sp. CRB-9-2. The sequence goes on along the minus strand of QJOA01000069.1, from coordinate 72,712 downwards.
GCGCTTAAAACGTACAGCAGTTACCGGAAGAGCTTCGGTAACTTTCATATTAACTAATGATAAAAAAACACGTTATTTTATAACGAAAAGTTTTAATTCGGGCTTCTATTAGGGTTAAAAAAGCGTTACAATTATTATCATATATAAATGGCTAGCCCATGTAAAAAGCTACACCTAATTTAGGTAGCGTGGTTACTAACGCGGCCCGCAGCTATATGACAATGTTTTAAAACTTTTGCCTGATACCGTAGTAAGGAGTACATGGAAAGGTTGACTTTTTTAGGCGCTTCTTAACTGAGTGAGTACAAGGATGCGTACGGAGGCGGACTTACGAGGGCTATGAAATTCCAGGTTCTAAATAATCTCTACCAAAGAATGGTCTATGTGCGTTACTACATAGGTAGGCAGTACATACTAAAGGCTGGTGCCTTACGGCTCTCGGTAGGCCATGCTTCAGTAATATTTTAATGAGGTCACTGCATGCTGCGTAGGCTTCCTAGACTCAAGGACTACCTCTTACCATGACATTTCCAGACTTCACGTACAGCGTTTACATGACCAGTTCTTCCGTACCGCTCGTGGCATCCTTGCAAGTGTCTAGCAGCGATTCGAGAACGTAACCGAGAAGGACGCTTCTCATCAACACCATTCGGATTGGGTCGCTTCACCGCCTAACGATAACAAACACCATGGAGTTATAAGCGAGGACTGCCCTATTGTCCAAGCTGAGCCTCGTCCAACAGCAGCTTGACATGTTGGCTCGCATAAATGTAACCTATGAGACGTCCCCCTGGGGGGGCCAAGGAAGGGGTTTGGGATACAAGTCACATGAAGCGTGCATACTTATTTATCACTTCGGTTTGCTGCATTGAGCAAACGGAGCCCCCCGCTCGGTGTCTTTATCCGCTACGAAACCTCCCGCGATCCAGTGTCATTCAATCTCTCTCTGCTCACTTTCAGAATTCAGTATGGCGAAAATATTCGACTGGAGTCTTGATGGGTTGGACCGCTGCCGGTTCGAAGCCTATACGAAGTTACTTCGGCTGCGACATGGAGGTCAAGCAGGTGATCTTGTCCGATTCGACCCCTTGGCCCAAGAAACCCACATGGATGAGAGCCCCGAAGATGATGATTCTGTGAAGGGGATGCCACTGGCAAATTTCAACGAGAGGAAACTCAAATGCGCCTTTTTAGACAGGCTGTCAGAGATTTTGTCGCCCGCCAAAGGTGGCTATCAAGTTGCTGCTGCTCTAATGATCGAAGGCCTAGACGGCGTTGAAGTCACCGTGGCAAGGAATTCTGGAATCAAAGAGAAGGACAAATCATTCATTAAAGCGCTTGAAAAGATGCTCGTGTGCATTGCTCGTCATGGGGGTAAGTCTGAAAGCCTACAGACTGTGAAATGAATTCACAAATGACTTGTCCTCACAGATTATGTCGCGTCCGGCGATGACAATGAGACTTTATGGGAATCGCTGCTCACTCAATACACACCTAGGATACATCAATACATATCTGATCTCCGGCAAGCCATATATCGGAGTCAAGAGAGTCGGCTGGACTCCCATTCGAACCTCCCCCTCATGGAGGAGATTAGGAGGCTATCGTCGACCATAACCAACGATCCACGGGACTTGAGTGGCATTGTCTTACAAGCCTATGACCTTAAGAAATCGCATAGCATATTCGAATTCGAGAACATTCACCCGGCCAAGCCTTCCATCGGTCGAAAGATTGGCCAAGCCGTCCATTGTCTTGGTCGCCTGCGTGTAGCTTTCCTGACTCTCATAAGAGCGGCCAGAAGGGTGAACGGGTTCGAAAATCTACATATTGGGTGGGCGGAGCTGCCATCTCTCGCCAAAACAAAGACACTTTCCAGAAGGAAGTCAGCTATTCCCGCCTGGACCGTGGCCCAGACATTCAAGTTTCTTGGTTTGAAGTACACCGACGAGCAAGCAAGACGTCTGACCTGTCCCGAAGAGGACACGGTCCGCCAATCCTTCACCAAAACAGAGTTGGTGAACAGATTCGACAAACTTAAATCGGCAAGCGGCGAAGTACACGCCGAGATCCAGCTCATGCTAGATCTAGCTCGACGAGGAATATCCTTTTCGACACCATTTTCCTACATCGGTTGTAGCAAGCTTTCCTGCCTACTCTGCGCAGAGTTCATTGCCTCGGTTGGGTCGTTCCCAACAAGAGGTTGCCATGGGAAAGTATACGATCTCTGGACTATACCGGAACAGAAGGGACTTGAGCAGGCTAGTGTAGACTCTATCTGCGCCGCCATCAAGAAGCTTGAAACCCATCTCGAGGGAATTCTTCTGGAAAGTCCGAACCCGAAACCCCATGGAAAAGAATCTACCATCGGAGGTAGCTCGGTCGCAACCGCCATCCCACTGACGAACGATCAGTACCTCTCCAACCTGATCGTTAATCGACTGCAGAATGAAAGACAACAGGCCATGTCAGTTGCGGTCAGACAGAGGTAAGGGTCGTCTCTGATAGTATGTTCTTCTGTACTAACGTTTCTCCCAGGCCTAGCTCGCTCGAAGATAAGGATACTATCAATGAAGAATTGCACTCTACGACTCCTATCGAGGCTGGCGAGGCACAGGGTGAGTGTCAAATTTGCGAGGAGATGACGTCGCGGCACTGTAGCCTCTGCGGCAGAGATTGGTTCTGTAGCCAGAGTTGTGAGGACCAAATGACCACCTTCCATTTATTCAACTGCAGAAAGCGACCCCTTACAACCGCCGATTTTCTGTACCGAAACTGTCTCCAGGACCAAACCCCGGACGACCCCGACGTCATGGAAGACTTCGGATTTAACCGCTGTAAGACCCCAGCCGAGCAATCCCATCTTTTTGGCTTGTATATCGGGTTGTTCAACTATAGGTGCATACCGCCTGAAACCGTCGATACGTGGAGACGGGAGGGATCACTTCTAACCAATATTACAAAGACGTTCGAGCAGGTACCTGAACGATATAGAGGGGCATATTTTCCTTGGCTGCTCCGAAATACGCATGTGCTTGATCAGAGCATATCAGCCGAACATGATCCGCTATCTAGCTCTTCCCATCTAGAAAAAATCATCGATGATGCTAGACCATATCTGAGAGGGGAAGACAGAGACAAGTCGCTACTTCAACTACAGCCATCCTCCAAGAAGTACAGTTTCTTATTCTTTGCGTTCGCTCTGCAGAACTCCACCCCTAATCCTGCATGGGACAATTTGGATATGTGGTACGACTTCGGGTTTCCTGTGTGTATTGGATCAGACTCCTACAGGGGTTGTCGCAGTGACCTGAAGTACGCTGAGAGTGAACTTGGCCGTCTCTATAACTATTTGTTAGCAGGCTACAAATCCAACAGAGATTACGATCGTAGTCTCGGCGTCCCGTACAATGGACCCAAGGATCCTCCGACGTGCCCCTTTGACGAATTCTGGAGGGCCTATGCTACCCTCAACTTGCCCACTATCTTCGATAAGTTCGGACAAGGCGACGAAATCGACCGGAAGTGGCCCCATCTGCGGACCTTCCTCTCGTGCCCACAGCAGGAGCGCCCGCTGGTCTGGAGGCTGTGTCACTACATCGCACTCGACGACGTAAACGCAGCCGCTTCTCTTCCGGCGGTCGAGGCGGCAGCCGAGGCATTCGGCATCGGCCCGCACCTCAACACGAGAGACCGGCTCCAGCTGTACGAATTCTACGGGGAGCTGTTGGGGACTGCGGACCCCCTACGCCTCCAGGAAGCTTGGGAGACGGGTACCCTGCTGCGGTTCTCCAAGGACCGTCTAGGGACACGGATCGACTCGAGAATCTGTTCTCTGCTGGCCGGGCTGGATATCTCGAGGAGGAGGGCGTAGGACCGGGTGAGCCGGAGGAAAGCAACCGAATCTCCGCACCAAGCCCCCCCGCCCCCGGCGGAGACGAAGAAGGAGAAACTCGAAGGAGAAAAGGAACCAGAAGGGCAGGAGGAGACAGCAAAGGGGGAAAAGGAGGAGGTCGAGGGGTAGAAAGATGAGGATAAGGTGGGGGAGGAAGACAAGAAAGAGGTGAAGACAAGCAACTCATCGATGCTTGGAGTTGTGCTTTGTCTAGTGGGAGCGTCGTTGTCGTCGCTCCTCAGCTTAGCTGGGAGGTCGCGAGGCTAGTACATCTTACCGTGGCGAATCCGTAGTGTTAGTACCGCTTTGCCGACTTCGTCCCTCTTGCGCTCGCATTCCTCCCCCTTAAAAAACAGTACAGGTAGCTACTGTCCACGGCATATCAATTGCGAGCAGAGCATGCCGTGAATGTAGTTCAGAATATGCCATGGTTACTCCGCATGTAATTGGTATTTAGCTCCTAGGCTTTAGACTGTTAAGCTATCAGTATGTCCCTCATTGGCACCGATTCTCCTTAGGCTCGTCAGAAAGGAAACTGCCAAGAGGCAATAGAATATCAGGGTCGCGCACGTTGTTTCTCACCGTTATATTGACTTCCGTAAAGACTATAGCTTCGATCGGTATGGTACATGCAACGTAGCATACTGAACCAGACTTTATTGGTAAATAATCCGAGGATTGCAGTACTGCCCGATGGAAACATACCATCCCGGAGCACCAGCGGTTCCGGCTCTCGGCGCGTACCGCAGCAGCAGCCTGATTGGAGTGCGCTGCGCGAACCAGGGGAACAAACGACGATGTTGTTCTGTGACAGGATCTGCGGATTGGAAACAATGCAATGGTACCTGTTTGGCTACCCATCACTAGAATTACGTACGTACGTACGATTTTCCCCTTTCGCCCAAAGCCTCGCGGGAGGAAACCTGGCCAACGATACAAATTGGAGAATAATTATTCGCCGACTAAAGTTTGGAGCGACACGCTGCTGATAGCTGGTGATAAAGACGGTGCAGGGTATTGCAGCTAGGCAAGCAAATTCACACTGGAGCAGGCAGATCTACGAATAATTGAGCGATAGCCGCACACATAATATAAAATACAAGAATAGATATGAAACGAGCAAGGTGACATCGCGGCATGGAAGCACCACGGAAGATCGTCGAGGAGAGCCTTAAGTACTTTTATTTTGTTCCAGCCGATGTAACTGCGCCGCGATCTGCGGGTCCTCTTGGGGATCTGCAGCGGCGACAGGGCCGGCGGCTGGGTAGGGGTAAAGGGCACGTGAAAGCGATAACTCGAAAAAAGCATTCTAGAAGAATGTCTTGAATCGGGGACGGGTGACTTCAGTACAGTATATCTCTTTTGGGCACTCGCAAGAAATCCATGAGAAATCCTATCACGAGCAAGTTGATATGCTGGAAATTATTGCATTGAAAAGCGGTAGATCATTGCTTATCGCCGTAGACATGTGATGAATTCGAATGGGGAGAAGGTTTTCGAGGTTCAAAGCACCCCGAGTCAAATGCCTACTTATGCCAGAATAAGGCCGGATTCGTGTTAAGTGACCATTCAGTCGGCGCATGCAAGCCTTTCCTGGTCCAGTATCCGCCCTTGCTCTCTATAATCCAATACACGCCCTTGGCGGATCGAGAATCGTGCAGCTGCAGCTGCTGTGTAACCAGAACCTACTCGCTCCAGGTAAGTTTAAGACCACATGATCAAGGCTTATCGTGTCGAGGAGGTGACAACGTCATTGGATGCATGTTTGTTGGTTAGTCGACTTATCAGTCAGGCTTTTGAGGCCATGCGCGTCTTGCTGAAGTTGTTACAAAGGTCTGCGAAGCGGAAGGTATCCATCTTTAGACACGGTATGAAGTAGAGTATATCTGTCATCCAGAGCTTTTAAAAAGAGGACTTGCTGTTTATTTACCAGTAGGGTTTGTTAACCTGAAACAATCAGCCGTAATTTCTTAGTACACCCCCCCTGACATCCTGCCGTCTCGAAACTCGAGGAAGATCTGCCAAATGGCCTGATTCTGCCGCTTAATGTTAGGTATGGCTGCGGAAAACCCCTTATCGAAACTGCGGCAGGCGTATTATCCATAGAAATGCAGTAGGGTTAGGTAAGTAGTTTACATACCATACCTACGTCAGTGTGGGAATTCCCTTTAAAACGAGCATTCTCTGTATACTTGCATGTGTAATCCCCGTATGTATTTATTTCTTGAAGTGTCGCTGACAATCATTGAGTGCTCAAGCAGGCGGGCATCACGTTTGAATACAAGGCGAATACACCTGCGAACACACATAACTGCTGAGCAGGCTGCGTACATCTTGAGCCGACGAGGGAATGCATCATAGGTTACATAAGCTCGGTGTGCTATATACAATTATAAGACATACTACATATACCTCTTTACTACCCCTACTCTGGACAAAATAGTTAGGACACCACACTACTTACACTCTACACCCTATATCAACAACTATATTTACTTATACGTAATTTAATCTAGAAAAATCACAGGAACATATCGAGACATTTACCGTAATCACCAAATTTTGCTTTTTATATAACACTGAAAAAGAAATTATTATGCTCAATACGTTGTTGATTTAATGGCAGGTGATATAAAAGGATACTATCGAAATTGGGCACGTTTTAGTATGGGTTGTGGAGGTATCCCAACTATTTTGACCAGAGCCTGCCCTACAAAAGGCATACTAGAGATGACTGCCCAGGTGGAGATTATAAGTGAAAATTGCTACAAACTTTAAAGGTTCGGTAACACGCCGTTGGTTCAAGATTGGGACCTACTTAACCACTAAACGCCCCTCTTAACACCGATTAGGCAATAGACCCCTCTCTTCTCCAAGCGTTAAAATCCCCCCAGGATCCCTGATTGCCCAGCATAGGACACACACCCCCTTGGAGCCCTGGAGGCTAGGACACGGGTAATTCTTGGACCTCTAGCCGCTCCCCCTCCCCACCGCCCCCCAATCTGCACCATTCCAAGCTTGCTCGTCCACTCACACACGCCCACATGCTGCAACCCCCTTCCGCTAACGAAGTGTAGGTAAGTCCTTGTCGGGATCAATCGCCCCCGGGCCCAACCTAAACACCTGCATCGGCACCCATTCGTTACTACCTCCCCCTTCGTGCATCCTCTCTACGCATTAAACAAAGATAATTCAGCGCCCGACACGAGAGAGGACTATAATAATTGCTGCTCAGAAACTACCATCCTTTCTACTGACAACCCACGCATAAGGCTAGGTCACCCTGACATTTACCATTACTGGGTATTGACCCTCGACATAATACTCTCTGACCCTATAATTCCTTCCCCTTTTTCTCCGCACATGTGAACCGGCCTTCTTGGTGGCTCTCGCCTGCCTACCGCCGTCTCTCATTTTCGAACGCACCAACCCAGTATACCACGAATCGTTCGAGATTGAGTGATTGACCGGGTTGTGTTACTGCATTCCTACGGGCGGTGCGCTGGCTTCGGACGTTTAGGTCGAAATTGGTCTTGTTTGCGCCGGCTTTGCTGCCGGAACTTGGCCTTACGGGCTCGCGTCGATCCGCTTCTACTATTTCAAAACCGGGAGACCCGTATTCGATAGATGAAACCCCAAGGACCACAGCTGTCATTGTAGTGCGACGCTTTTTGGAGAATCGAGTATCTTGATCTTCTGAAAAGGTCTTGCTTCGGCCGGACTGTTTCGTCTCGTCCCGTCTTTGTTTTTCACGGGACTAAGGTCGGTCAGTCAGCTGTTCACAATGGCGGCTCAGAACAAGTTTGTCTCTCCCCCCTCATCTCCTTCATTCCCTAGCCTACGTCCAGACCCAACCTCGATCTTTTTGCTGCGGTAGCGTTGCGCTTGCGCCCCACGACGTTTGTCTGCGCGCCGATGGTTCTGACCCGCCTGCTATCATATTTGAGAGAGGAGAGAGCGTCTGCTGACCATGGCCAACTCCGGCAGTGCCTATTCAAACGGCCAGTTCATGAACCCTGGCCCAGCACCCCGTCCCCCAACCGACAGACCACGCCTGCAATTGACTCCTAATACTAACCTTCCCGGAAGCATGGTCAGCTCGCCTATTACCCGTACGGCTACCTCAACGTATACCGGATCTACCATCTCGCTACCGCTAGCTCGCGAGCGGTCTAATATCGCCGATGGAATGGGAGGGGTTGCCGTCATCAAAGAGGGCTGGGCCCAGGTCAAAGAGAGTAGGAATTTCATCCAGCCCTGGAAGCAAAAGTACCTCATTCTGCGCAAAGAATCCCTTGATTTCCACAAAACCGAGGGCGGCAAGATATCTTACACGCTCTATTTGAAGGACGTGGTCAATGTTGGACGGGTTGAGGCAGCCGGCACAATGTTCGAGATTAAGAGACATCCCAATGGGGCGTCCAATAGTCCCGGTGACGATGATGGCCAGTTGAAGACGCTCCATATCAGGGTTAAGAGCGACGACGACCTCTACGACTGGATAGACCTTCTATATGGAAGATGTCCAACGATGGGTGGCGTCAGCAACCCGACCAACTTCGCTCATGCGGTCCATGTCGGCTTTGACCCCCAGACAGGACAATTTGTCGGGTTACCGGCCGAATGGTCTAAGCTGTTAAACTCGTCTGCCATCACTAAGGAAGACTACGAGCGAAACCCCCAAGCCGTCTTTGAAGTTCTAGATTTCTATTCGGATCTCACCAAGAGGGCAGAGAATCCACAACAATACCCAAGTCTCACGCCTACACCTCCACCAGGGTCTCAGCAGAACAAACAGCTTGGGTATGCTACCGGTAACTCGGTTGCGCCGCCACGTCCGTTGCCGCCTTCCCAGCAGCGCAGTAATAACTTCCCGACAACCCCTACGCAGCAATCTGGCCAGCCTCCGCGGCGACCATCGCCGCCAGAAACCACCCTGCCGCTCCGACAGCAGATGTCCAATTCACCACAAAACTATGCAGCTCAAGATGCCGCACGAGAGGAACAGCGCAAGAGGCAGCTCGAGCTACAGAGGCAAAGAGAAATCGAGGAACAGAACCGTCGCGACTTGGAAGCCTACAATGCATCCTTACCGACGAAGAAGGTACCTTTAGCTCAGCAAGAGCTTGGTGGATATAGCGAGTCTTCGTCTTCTCCTACCGCAGATCGCTATAACCCGAGTCGAGCAGCACCTCCCGCACCGAAGCCATTGAATCAACAGGCTGGTAGTCTCCGCGCACAACGGCCCGCTCCACCTGCGCCCAGCTCTTCGACATCTTCCCGGCCTGGTATCTCGCAGCAGTCGAGCTCTGCCTCCGCAGCCTCTTCGCGCGATCCTTCTGCTGGCCAATCGGCGCAACGTAGTCAACCCTCAACACAACAAAAGTACGCGAATAACGCGACTGGCGCTTCTCAAACGAGACCTAATGGCCCTAGCCAGGCTCAGCAGCAGTCACGCCTTCCCGCACAGGTGAAGCCGCTCAACGTACCTGCGAAACCATCACAACAGCATCAAAATGACAGCGTTAAAGCTGCGGAAGCCGCTTTGACAGCCAAGCCCTCTCCAGCGGAGAGGAAGCAGGATGTGCGCATGTCAACGATGTCAGAGAAGGAGGTCATGGCTAAACTCGTCGAAGCTGTCTCGAAGGATGACCCCAACCTGTCCTACGCGAAGCAGAAGAAGATTGGACAAGGTGCCTCAGGCTCTGTCTACGTGGCTAAGGTCAAAGAAGGTGCCGTGTCTCCGGTGGCCCGTGACGTGCTCCGAGCCCATGGCGCCAGGGCCCAGGTTGCTATTAAGCAGATGGATCTGGCTCATCAGCCACGCAAGGAGCTCATCGTCAACGAAATTATGGTGATGAAAGACAGCAAGCACCGAAACATCGTCAACTTCCTTGACGCCTTCCTGCGTAACAATAACGCTGAACTGTGGGTTGTCATGGAGTACATGGAGGGCGGTGCTCTGACCGATGTGATCGACAACAACCCTGTCATCACCGAGGAACAGATCTCAACGATCTGTCTCGAGGTAAGAAACTACACGCCTACGCCAGACTCGACTATAGCGACTAACCTGACCCTAGACCTGCCGAGGTTTGCAACATCTACACTCCCAAAACATTATCCACCGTGATATCAAGAGTGACAACGTCCTTTTGGATGCCCGCGGTAACGTCAAAATCAGTAAGATGCCCTCTGAATGGTGCGCGAGACCAGAAAACTGACCCGACTTTAGCTGATTTTGGCTTCTGCGCCAAGCTCACCGAGACTAAATCTAAGCGGGCCACTATGGTTGGTACGCCTTACTGGATGGCCCCCGAAGTGGTCAAGCAAAAGGAGTACGGCCCCAAGGTGGATATCTGGTCTCTGGGTATCATGGCAATTGAGATGATCGAATCCGAGCCACCCTATCTCAACGAAGAACCTCTGAAGGCCCTTTATTTGATTGCAACCAATGGCACGCCCCGCCTCAAGAAGCCGGAGAAGCTTAGCAAGGAACTCAAAGCCTTCCTGTCCGTGTGTCTGTGCGTTGATGTTAAGAGTCGTGCTTCTGCGGACGAACTCTTGCAGCACGATTTCCTAAAGCACGGTTGCCCTCTGGGAAGCCTCTCGGAACTGCTTGCATTCCGAAAGCACGCCAAATAGGCGATTTATGGTTTAACTTCGTTATATACCCTCTTGACGCACGTTTGTCGCTATTCGGATACCGTCGCAGATTGGCTCGTTGGCGACGACCACGGTGGTCTGGTAGAAGCTTTCCCGGATCGTGCATGCTCAAAAACGGCGTTGGGGCGGTTGATAAATGACTTGCGTCGCGTATTCAAGCATGAGAAGACGTGGTCGCTACCTAAAGGGCATAGAACGGAACGCCCCGCTTCTCTCGGTGATGCGACATTATATATAATGATGTCGTACGGGGGGGCCCTTGGCTGGAATGTCTCATGCTCCTCCCTTGCGCAGCGATGTCGACCAGGGAAATTGCTTGGGGCTCCCGGCTGGCGGCCGCTTGCATAGGTGACGAGTTCCAGAGGAAACGCATGTAATAATCCAAAATTAGCAATAATACCACCGAATAAAGCGCTTTACGCATAGTTGGATTAGATGGGCATAGAAAGAACATGGTTATTATCACTGTGAATCTTGGGATGAGAGCGAAGTGTTGATCCGCCTGTGGGTCGGTGTCAGGTTGTCCTGATCTGAAATGTGTATGCTTGTGATCACTACGGTTGAATGCCTTTCCCCGGACTGTCCGTGGCTGGATTGCTGCCTTTGCCTGTTCCATTGGATACCCCAGGTACGTACAGCTCTTGGTTAAGTACAGTTTAGGGACCTGGCAACGGGCCCGTGTTATCGTCTTGCCATGCATGGGATGAAAGCCGGCGGCTGAGGTAGGTGGCCTGTGATTCTGCTACTTATCTTTGATTCACGTGTCGAATATGCCTCGCTGAGTCGATGTAGCAAATTCGACCACAGAGCCTTGAATACTGCCCACAACTATAAACGCTCGCTTGACATTCATTTCTTTGTCATACAACTAATCTGCACGACTTCCATCCATATAACCGCAAACATCACCCGGGCTCCCCACGCCGTCTTGGGAGTGCCGACGTGCTACGAAGAACAGCAGACCTCCCAGCTGCCGTTCCCCATGTGCCCGGACTGGTGTCTGACGGCCAGGTGGTCGAGGGTGCGGGGGTCGATGCCGCGGTTGGCCTTTGAAGAAGACGGTCTTATAGGGGTGCACGCTGCCGAAGTAGGCGCCGGCGCCAATCCCGGTCTCGCTCTCACAGTAGCCCTGCCCCGATGACCCCCATGGAACGCCGCCATCATGGCGTCCACGTCGTACCCGGCGGCCCGGATCGCTATCGCCACGCCCTTCCCGTCGTAGCATCCCTGCAAGGCGACCAGCCTTCTGCCGTCCCCCTCTGATTCGTCCCGCGGTGGGTATAGTAAGAGCTCCATGCCGGTCGAGTCCGTCGCCCAGATCATCGGTTGCACGTGCATCTGCGGCCTCCAGTTCACCGTCATGCCCACAAGGTATTCGTCGAGTTTTGTCCTCGTTAGTAACCGCTAAGCTAGTTACCTGTGTGGATCGGGGACGAGGGGGTTTATCCGCTCCAACCCGCCAACTGCCTATACCGGATGGGAAGGGAGGACGCTACTACAACTCACCTTAACTTTCTCCGTGACGCAGTCCAGGTACACATCGCTCCAGTAGGGCACGAAGGGCCCGCAGGCGCTAGCGTTGAGCACGATGAAGCGGTTATAGCTTTTCCACAGCCCGTCCTTGCGCAGCACCTCCCCGTGCGACCCGAGGTCGTAGCAAGTGTTGGGGCCGCGAGACCACGCGCACGTTGGGCCGGCCCCGGGGGGTCAGCGTCGACGCGGCGTCCGTTGGCCCGTTGAGCGTGAAGACGAAGTCGGCGGCCCCGTGCAAGCAGTTGGCCACGAGGTATCGCAGGTTCTCGCGCGCGTTTTCCGTCTCTGAATATGCGTACAGGATCAGCGGCCGCGACTTGTTCTTTTTTATCTTCGTTGTCTTCTCGTCGTGGCCGCCGCCGGCTAAGGCTGCGTTTGCATTGTTGATAGCGATGCTGCCTTGGAGGCGTCCGTCCTTGCCAATTGATGTCGTCCCTAGGCCCACCGAGTCTACTAATATGGATGACTGGAGATCTGTCCGCACCGGATCTCGATGCTTCGGAAGCTTGGTTAGCAGGTTGTGTATGCGGTTATGGACAGGCTTTGTGGCCCAGGGCTTGTTTTTGCCGAGTAGGGCCCGCGGAGGCAGAATCCGAGCATGCCGTGCATGGCTATGGCGGTTATGAGCACGAGCAACAAACACGTCTGGCCCTGCGACTCCATCTTGGACTACAACGACCCCATCTTGGACTACAACGACCCCATCTTGGACACAACGACCCCATCCTGGAGAACAACAACACTCGATGCTGGATTCACGAGAACAGAGCAGAGGCCTAGACAGGATGGGGGTGAGCGAGTCCGGCATTGTCTAGGTCTCTATCACTGGGTCTCTGGTGAAAATCTGTCTACTATAGAAAGATGCAACCGCATGATATCGACTCAAAGCCTAACCCGCGTTGTATAAATAGCATTGAACTCCAGGTGCTGCTGGGGGGACTCTAAACGTTAAGATGGCGAGTTCCGGTGGCAAGTACAGCCAACATGAAGCTTGGCGTCTAACGAGCAGGAAGGAAGGACCCCAGTGTCTCCTCGGGCATTGATAAACCTTGTCGGGATTTTATCTGCTTTAAGCTCTGGGAGTATAATTACGATGGTGGTAAGAAGGTAGTTGAAACGCTGCCCGCCAGAACTAAGATGTGCTCGGGCAAACACTACCTACTTCAATGTGAAGCTTTTTTCCTCTCGCAGGGAGAAGAGCGGAAATTTTTGGTAGAGGTCCCCTTCTTCATTGATGAAATATAGTAACACCGTCGCATGAGAGAACACTCAAGCCTAAGGGTCGTTGACTTACACAGATTACGTATAGGTAACATACGCATTACCACCCGGCGAATGGCCACAAGTCGTCATTACAACAAATCTCAATAGCACCCAGCCGCTGCGTTACCCCCAAAGGCGAGAGAATGGGTGATGTTCTCTTCTTATTGGCCCAATGTCAAAAGAGATAGTTGTGGCGTCCTGGGCTCTTTGTTAGGAAGTGGGAAGATATGATAGCACGATACATGCCAGTTACCCATTATGAAGACGTCCGTGTCCACCCATGCGGGCTCGACCATCGGGGGACTGCCATATATTTGCCAGAGTTGTCACGGTAATATGCAGCACAACCGAGTGACATGAAGCTTGTTGCTCGAAGACACAGTCATGGCACGCCCCACGCCCACTTGGCTGTAAGGCTGAGATCCCAACCCACTCTTGCAATGCTACTGACATCCCCTATATCATTGCAGGGCCGCGTATTAACCATCGAATCGAATCAGTAGACACGGCCGCGCTGCGAGGGTCGTCTGGCTGCACCAGGCGAGGTTTGCCCTCCAAGCCAAGGAGGTCCCTCCCTGGTCTTGAAGAGGTAGCAAGGCATGTAGTAGAAGGCTGACCATGCCCTCGCTGTTCAACCCGGAGCCCGCCCATCCAACACCCATTTAGTTATAAGCCCTGGTGGAGGTAACTAACCAATATGCCCCTGCGACTTCTCAGTGTGGAGAAAGCCGAAAACCCAGCCACAGCAGGAGTTGCACCTGCACTAGTTCTATTCAAGCTAGCGCCATGGTCACAGCACAGGCCCACAGGGCACAAGGATGACATTCGCCGTTCCACATTTTTATTCTTCAGCCTCAACCTTGAATTATCCACACAAGGAAGCCTCGCCGCGTCTCAACCTTGGAGTGTTCCATCAAAGTTGGAGCTTCCTTCAATCATTAACACCTGCAGTTAATTCTTTGCGGTTATCAACATCAATTTCGATCAAGGCCTGCATTTTTATACTCTTCAGATGAGATTCTTTTCTCCAAGAACCTCTTCGACTTTGGAAATGATTGTCAAAAGTTTCTAGTCACCAATCGCGTCTTGATCGATTCACCGATTAGACCGCGCCCGTCGTTCTTGTCTTCCTCTCACTTCATTATCCCCGGCTCTACTACCTCCTCTGCAGCGCATTCACCATGTCAGCGACGCGCAATGGCAATCTCAATGGCGCTTCGAACGGGCCTTCCGCCCGGCTGCCAGTCAGCAAGCGATTCTCCGACATTCCGAGCGCCATTGATATTCCTGTCCAAGGAGACCAGGAAGATGAAGCTGTCGAGATCGACCTGGAGGACCTTGTCGATGACCCCTCCGAACTCTGTACCCTATTCGAAAACGAGCGCGCTGCTCGCACATACTGGATGACGGTTGCGCTTGCCTACGCGAAGCAGAAGAAGATCGACCATGCCATCGAGATGTTGATCCGCGCTGGCAATGCCATGCAGGACAATAACCCCAAAGAGAAGCTCAGCATCATCACATGTCTCTGCTGGATGTACCTATGGAAGAGCCGCGAGGCCCCGCGTGTCGCTCCCGAAAATGTGTTGGCGTCCGAAGCTAAAACGAAGGATTACTACCTGCAACATGCTACCTCTTCCCTTAACGAGGCGTCGCGTATCAACCCGGCATTCCCACCTCTGTTTTTAGCTCGTGGTGTCCTTCAGCTTTTGAAGGCCTCCCTCCAGGCCCCTTCTAAGGCCGGCGCTGGCAACATTGAGCAAGACAAGGCCGATCTGCTACGGAGCGCATTGAAAGCATTTGATCAAGCGAGTAAGGTATCGCAGGGAAAGAATATGCTGGCGTTGCTGGGAAAAGCCAGGGCTCTCTTCTCGCTCGGGTCATATAGGGAATCATTGGTGGCGTATCAAGATGTTCTCAGAAGAATGCCTGACCTGGTAGACCCCGACCCTCGCATCGGCATTGGATGCTGCTTTTGGCAGCTCGGCTTCAAAGATGACGCGAAGCAGGCATGGGAGAGGTCCCTCGAGATCAATCCCGACTCAAAGGTTGCCAATATTCTTCTAGGACTCTGCTACCTGGACGCCAGCGGCCGCGTCCCTCTAAACAGCCCGGACTTCGTTCGGCTTTACAAGAAGGCCATGACGGAGTACACCCAGAAGTCGTTCAAGATCGACAAGAGCCAGCCGTTGACTTGCGCCACATTTGCCGGCTACTTTTTATCTAAAAAAGACCTTCCCCATGTTGAATCCTTAGCAAACAGGGCGATTCAATACACGGACGTGAATGCGATAGCGAGCGACGGCTGGTACTTGCTCGCTCGGAAGGAGCATTTCAGCGGCAATGTGGAGAAAGCTACCGACTACTACCGTCGCGCAGACGAAGCCAGGGGTGGGCTAGAGAGAGGTTATCTCCCCGCAAAGTTCGGTGTTGCTCAGCTTTCCGTCTTGAACAATGACCTTGGCGAAGCCAAGCTTCGCTTGGAGAAGATCATCCAGCCTGGCAGCAAGAACGAGCGTAACTATGAGGCCATGATTCTCCTCGGCACTATTTACGCCGAGGAGGTCTTCGCAAACCAGTACGCCGCTGTCAAAGAAGATAAATCGGCCGAGATCCGCAAGGCGATCGACTATCTGGAGCACGTCCGTACAGCTTGGAAGGACCCCAAAAAACGCCTGACGACGGATCCTGCAGTGCTGTTGAACCTCGCTCGTCTCTACGAGACGGACCATCCAGAGAAAGCTCTTCAATGTCTTCAGCAGGTCGAGCAACTCGAGATGGACCAAAAAGCAGCCTCCGAGTTCCCTACAGACGTTGATGCTGACGATGAAGCAGCAGTTCGGACTGCTCTGCGGAAGAAGCTTTCGCCTCAGCTCTTGAACAATATCGGCTGCTTTTACTCGGAGGCTGAAAAACACGATCTCGCCAGTGAGATGTTCGAGGCCGCTTTAGGAGCTTGCATACGGATTGGAGAGAAGGATAGGGACATAGATGCGTTGATCACCACTATCAGCTTCAATCTCGGGAGGAGCTACGAGTCACGGGGTCTCACGGATCAGGCCGTTGAGGTTTATGAGAAGCTTGTTGAACGCCATGATGACTATACGGACGCTCAGGCAAGGCTGGCGTACATCAAACTGCGCAAGAACCCGAACAAGGAGGGGCCTGATGCTGTCGCTAAGCTGTATCAGGACAACCCGTCCGATCTCGAAGTTCGCGCACTGTATGGCTGGTACCTTGGCCGCGTGAACTCTCGCAAGAAGTCTGGAAACGTTAATGAGGACCCCGAGCTACGGCACTACAAGCATACCCTGCAGAACTACGACAAGCATGATCGATATGCTTTGGTAGGGATGGGTAACATCTATCTCATGGCTGCCCGTGAGATGCGCCGGGAAACCGAGCAAGAGAAGCAGAAACGCTCAGCTGGTTACACCCGTGCAGTGGAGTTCTTTGACAAGGCTTTGCAGCTGGACCCGAAGAACGCTTATGCCGCCCAAGGCATCGCCATCGCCCTGGTCGAGGACAAGAAGGATTACAAGGCGGCGTTGCCTATGTTTCTGAAGGTCCGAGAGACGGTCAAAGACGCCAACGTCTACATCAACATTGGTCACATATACGCCGAGTTGCGGCAATACTCCAAAGCCGTAGAAAGTTATGAGATCGCTCTGTCAAAGGAAGGCAAAGCTAACGATGCGGGCATTCTGGCGTGTCTTGGTCGCACGTGGCTAAACAGGGGTAAGCACGAGCGAAGTTTGGATGCCATCAAGACGGCTTTGGATTACGCCAAGAAGGTAAGACCCAGCGATCAGTATGTTTATCTTTCAAGGCTGACTCGACCGTAGGCCCTCGAAGTTTCTCCTGACCAAGTCCACTTCAAGTTCAATGTCGCTTTCGTCCAGATTCAACAGGTTCAACACATTATCACTGTGCCGGAATCGCAGCGGACACTGCTTCAGCTTGAAGAAGCCTCGGAAGGGCTGGAAGCTGCAATCGTTGCTTTGGACGAGATTGCCGCCCACCCACAACCACCATACCCAAAGGCAGACCTCGAACAGCGAGCTAATATGGCTCGAAACACACAGCGCAAGCAGCTGCGACGGCAAATGGAGAGTCAAAAGGAATATGAAGAAAAGAATAAAGAGAAGCTGGCGGCTGCCGTAGCGGAGCGGAACGCTATGCTCAAGCGCCGAGAAGAAGAGCGTCAAAAGGCTCTAGCCCAGGAGCGAGAACGACAAGAGAAGCTCCGCAAAGAGCGCGAAGAGATTCTTGCCCGTGATAGGCAGATCGCTGAACAGCGCGCCGAGGAGGAGAAGGCTCGTATGCAGGCCGAGATGACCACTGATAGCGAGACCGGAGAAAGGGTTAAGCGGAAGAGGAAGGCGAAGCCGAGCGGAGAGGGCAAGCCGAGGAGCGGCCGACGCAAGAAGAAGGCCGAGGACGGCGAGGGTTCTGGTGAGGAGCGCCAACCCAAGAAGAAGCGCAAGCTTTCCTCCAAGAAGGAGTCCACCAAATACAAGTCCGCGGAGATCGTGGTTGATAGCGACTCTGACGAGGACGAGCTGGAGAGAGCCGAGAGGGCCCTGGAGAGAAAGACTTCGCCACTCTCCGATGCCGACGATGCCTCCAGGACGAACGGCCGTGACCATGATCGCGACGACATGATGGACGTGGATAACGCGGCCAACCGGGAGGACGACGAAGACGAGGATGGTGAAGCCGATACCCGGCGGGCGCCGGCCAAACGGTCGAGGAGACGCGGCGTACTGGATGACAGTGACGAGGACGAAGATAATGGTCCGGGCGCCGGCGCTGGCGCTGGCAGTGATGGTGAGGGTGAGGAGCCTGCCGCCACCGCCACCGCAGCTGCGGATACCAGCATGGCGGACGCCGGCGACGATGACGACGAGGAGTAGAGGGAGAAATCATATAATTGTATACTATGAGGACACTAGACTCGACGCCAAGCGTATGCAGTCCCAGATCTAAATTATCGTCGTTCGGCGCCCGGAACGGGTCGGGTATGGACAGCCTTGCGTAGAGATTGGATCGGAAAAGATAATACGTTAGCGAGATAATTCCTGCCATCAGCGAACTTCCCCCAGTTCTATTTCTCCTACTTACGCCCTTACTGTTATGTGTCCTTCGGAAAACGGCCCAAATCGCCGAGAGTGAATCAAACTGAGAACCTTGGCAATGGTCACTCTGTATGCCATAATCGAGATCTCGACTGCGCTGCCTGTTTCGCCGCAAGGCACGTACGTTCTCCTGATAACGGCTATTGGCCACCGCGGGCGGCACAAGCCCCTTCTTCGTGTTCATGTATCTACGGAGCAATAGACAACGCCGCTCCGTCTTGCGCGATTTCTTTCCCGAACGGGTGTTCTGGGGTCGTCCAGGGCAATAAGAAAATTAGTCTATATTCCCAACCTTTTCCTTTTGTGGTTTCACGTCGCTGGGCGGCGTCTACTGTTAGGCTCTTAACCGATGTTACTAGCCTTGATCCGCCCGTTTCCGAATCCCATCTACTGCGTATGGCGTTACCTCAGGTGCAACATGGTTGCAGTCAGAAGGCAAATAATACGTGTTGTCTAGAAACAACGGGACAATACGGTATGACGACCCATTTCCTCAACTGCGGTCCCCCGAATAGCTTCAAGGCGCGGTTCCATCGTTGGCGGCAGCACCCAGTTCAAATTTTACCTCCGAAAGAATACTGGAAATCGGTGGCGTGAAGATGTGTTGATGCCGACCCCTTAACTGTTAGGAGAACGGCGGAGGCTGACCGCACACATTGGCCACGAGGGTACCTTGGCCTTCTCACGATCCGGACCAGGAGACGAATCGCGCCAACTAGCTTAAGCCTCAATTTTTTTTAACGGGAATTCTCCTGCCTGGTGCCCAGGGGAGTACTGAGTACCCGGCCCCGAACTTATGTAAGCCGAGGTCTAGAACCCCGGCTGAACTCGACCCAACAGAAACAGGTAATTAATGGTCTGATTGACTGGCATTGATGTCGTCAGCGTCTTCATCTTGAGCTTCCTTTCGCGTTATAGCGAAGAACACTGAAGAGTATTTTTGGTCCTAATCCTGTGGATACGAGCAGTTCGGTCCTGCCCGGATCGGCGACAATCAAAGAACAAAGAATATTCCTAGTCTAGGTCCGAATAGCTTAGTAACATGGGCTTAAGTCGGCTTAGGGGTCGGGTGTAATAGGAGGTACTTAATTCTTTTCATACGGGTGAATACAATCTCATTGAAACTTCCCGCAACGGGGAAGTCGGCCGCCCGCAATCTATTTACAAGCCCATGTCTCTACGCTTACAAGGCTAAAACGGAAGGTCGACAGATGCTAACCCACGCCCACCACGCCCATTTATACTATGAATTGTCGGCTGATGGCTGACGTTGCTCACGATATCGTCAGCCTTGCGAACGGTGAAGATTACATGAGCATCCTGCTGTCAACCTGGCCCCTAATAGCTAAGGTGCTCGGTATGGCGTTTCCATCTGCCCGCGCGGCGAGATTGCTTGGACCTAAGCCTCAACTCATAAAGCAACATTTGTTGCTTGCCCATGCGTTCGACGCTTCTACGGGTTTACCAACGGCATCTTTGGTCCAGCGGCCTCTGCTGGCGCCATTAACGTATGTTCCTGAGTTTCCTCATGGGGCCATGTAAGACGAACCCTTGCTCGTGGACCAGCTGCCTAATAGGGGGCGCCGCGAGCGCCATGTCTCCCATGTTACAGAGCACTGATGCCTCACCTTGTAGAAAAGGAGAAGCTTTTTCGTCTATATAAGAGCGATGATCATCGCCTTATTGAGTGACGCTTTTTCTGGCATGCCTCGAAGCAGCCCCTCCTTACGGTCCTTTCCTATTACTTGCATATACTTAGGCCTATACCTTTGAGGCGGGATCTAATATGTTCTCTATATGGTCAGGTATCTCGCTTACCGCCGCCATCGCGGCGGTATCAGCAGCACGCATGGTACCTAGTACGGTTGACAACACCGTCGCAAACAACTTCACCTCCGTTGGCAACGAAACTTGGATCCCCGAGGAACCATCCCCCGTAGACGAATGGGCCCCGGGCTATGACGGCTTCACCACGGTCTGGCAGGACGCCTTCTTCGGCAGCGAGCGGCAGTCGCCCGACACGAACAACTGGAACATCATCACGGGGAACCTCGGGGTCAACAACGAGTGGCAGACCTACAGGGGCGGCTGGGAGAACCTGCAGCTCAGCGGCGGCAACACGCTCCAGATCGTGCCGGTGATAGCCGACGGGCAGTGGACCTCGGGCCGCGTCGAGTCGAAGTACACGTTCACGCCGCAGGACGGGCGCGTGACGCGGGCCGAGGCGAAGCTCCGGTTCGGCGACGCACCGAGCGGCAACAAGCAGGGGATATGGCCCGCCTTCTGGATCATGGGCGACTCGATCCGCCAGGGCGTCCGCTGGCCCGGGAACGGCGAGATCGACGTCATGGAGCGCGTCAACGGCGAGTGGGCCGGCCACGGCACCGTCCACTGCGACGTCAGCCCCGGCGGCATCTGCGACGAGCCCAACGGCAAGGGCGCCGCGGTCGGCCTCCCGGACAACGGCTGGCACGTCTGGCGCGTCGAGTGGGACCGCAGGACCGACAACTGGGCCGACGAGGTCCTCACCTGGTACCTCGACGGCAACAGGTTCCACAGCGTCGCCGGCTGGCAAGTGGGCTGGGACGTCTGGCAGAGTCTGGCGGCCAAGCCCCTATTCTTCATCTTGAACGTTGCCGTGGGCGGCGGCTGGGTAAGTCTCCATCCATAATCTCGGTATCCTCGTCAGGGGGGGGTTCGATATCGAACTGAGCGTGTCTTTTCTAACTGACCATAAACGTAGCCCGGCGCACCGAACGGCGATACCTGGGACTGGTACGGCAACATGATGGAGGTCGCGTACGTCGCCCACTTCGTGTCAAATTAAGCTGCGGCTTTGATACATTAATTAATATCGTATAAAATAACCTTTTGATATTAAGGCAGCAGTTAATCGAAGCGGCGTTACATAGCCTTGCTATTTGAAGTGTATTTTCGGTAGGGGCGGCAGCTAAAAAGCTAGAGGTGGCCAGGCGCTTAACCGGACCGTCTCTACCTAATGCTGCCGTTATGCCCCGGCAGTACAATGTGCCCTCGTCTTAAAGCGTTAACCGTACCAAAACCTATCCGTACATACCCGGCTTTTGGCGCATAACTACAGGCTCGGCCTGTTAGCGCAGATTTCGCAAGCAGTCATACGCCCCCATCCCCCGCAACCCCTTTGGCGGCACAGCTAGGTCGACGATAAGGTTGACGGCCAGGCCAGCGTTTCAGGCCAGCGTTAGTCAGGCAGGGTCAGCCGAGTTAGGCCGGTCAGGTCAGCGTTAGTCAGGCGAGGCCGACCTGGCCAACCAGCGCTTCCGAGTTTATAAGGCGTTGCCAGGCCTAGTACGGGCCATACAAATTGGCAGGGGCTTCGGAAACAGACCCATATGCACGAGCCGCATAACGCGCTTGCATTTACCTTCCCATTTGGACTGTGCCAAGATCCAAATACGAAAATCGATTTTACAGAGAACAAAACACCTCGATATAATAACCGTTCGTCTTACTCCTTTCGCAAAGTTCAGCACGTTAAAGCGAGGCTGCCGTATTTATTATCTTGGAAATTGATCCGAAGCTCATGCGGGCTAATGCAGGCTAACGCAACGGATTATATGTATTATCACCCGAGTTAGATTGACCACCCCTAACACGCTTTCTGGCAACTCCCAAGTAGCCGGGCCAGGGTTAGTACTTCTGCCATAACACCTCCTACCTACAATACCACAACCACTGAAAATATCAAAACCATATACCTGAATTGGGGGGCCTCTCGCCGGCCCTCAAACCCCCCAGACCTAACCCTAACCCTAACGGTTGCGGTTGCGATTGCGGTGGTTACCTGAGTACTTTAGGTAGCTAAATGTTAAAGGCTGAAGTACTACCCTGATGGCTTGGTACGGGTGATTTTCCGACGGTGAGGTTGATCGACAGCGGGGACAATTGAAGCGAGTTTAGCTATGGTTCTTTAACGAATCCACGTGGTCAATCCAGCTGGGGCGAACGGCAAATTATTCCGTCTGGGAAAAGCCGGAAAGCGGGCTAATTAGCCTGCGTTAGCTTTGTATCAATATCTCGGCGGGATAATACGGTAGTTCGATATGCTCCCTGCACAACCGTTCGGTAACTCGCAGCAAGCCTTCTCTTCGTTGCACAGCCGCGTATCTCTTAGCGATTTGTCATCTTTCTGCCTTGCGGCGGGTCTTCTTAGGGTGTGATTCGCAACATTTTCTAAAGACAACAGTTGGCGGTACGGCGGCCAGGCAGACACAAACGGGTGGGGCCCCGATCGCTGGTGTGGGTCGTCGAATTTCTGGATGTATCTCGTCAAGCGTGCCACTACTTAGTAGGGTTTCTACATAGTAAAAATCGGAATGATTCAGAATGATTCGAATCATTAGGGTTACATAGGACATATTAGTCCATTTTTCGACGGCTTGGCAAAAGTATCGACGATGTGGAGCTCGAATTTTTAGCGTCGATTCGACAAGTTGCATACGCTTCAAAGCGGAATTAGCGTCACGTGAGTGGCGCCTCTTTGGGCGAGTTGGCGCCATTAAGGTCGATTTTGGCCCCCGTACCGCTAACCGTTATCCCTAAAAAAAAGTTGCGAATCACACCCGTAGTCATTGTATAACTTGAAGTTGTAGAGCTGACGCCCGCTCAACCGGCTGTTAGTGGACGAGTAGTCCGTCAAGGCTGCCAGCTTGGCAGTCCCGTACATGTATCAGACAACTCGCCGCCTAATTCTACATCATCATGTCTTATTTTCCGACCCTTGACACTGGGAACCTGCCAGCTGGAAGAAGGATATTACAAAGTCACGACTAAGAATAAACTGGGCATATATAAGGGGAAAGACTGTTCCGCACGGGGGTCGGCCAGCCTCGGTAGCATCGACTAAGTGATGGAATCCAAAGGAGATTGTGGTAGCTAAAACGAGTCGATACTCTCACCTTACCCGGTGGATAAGCCTTTTCCTTTATACTTCACCATGGTGCCGAGCTCAAGCGCCGAGAAGAAACAATATGCCAAACCCTCGGATTGGATAAGACACAAACCGACTATCAAGAGGCTGTACCTCGACTTGGGCTGGACCCTGGAAATGGTCCAGTCTTACATGGGAGACCAGCATAAGTTCTACGCAACGTGAGTCGCCGATGGATCAGGTAGTATGTCCATACCTGACACTTCACAGCAAATCTATGTACAAGAAACGCCTTCACGCCTGGGGCTTTGGAAAGAATTCCAAAAGGGACAAGCAACCGACGCGGCTCCAGCAAGACGTTAGGGAAGATCTACCATTGCGATTAGCCGTAAACCATTCATCGCCAACGTCCAACTGGTCACTCCGGGAGAGGTTCACTCCACTGCCCAGGGCGCCGAGCCCTTCCAACCTCCAGAGAACCGTCGTAGCGGTCCAGCGTTACTACCGCGTCAGCTTGTACGCCGTAGATACTCCACACGGCGACTGGCAGCGACTCGTCCTCGGCACCGGAACCGCGGAAGACAGGCGTACGGTCCACGAGAAACTCGCGCGGTTGCTGAGGCTTAACGATACGTTCTTGTTCGTGGCGGACATGATGCGTAGCCGAGGAAGCCCGTACCTTATTCAAATACTACATCCCCTGTTCGACCAGCTGCGATACACGGTGGCGTACCACAACCCGGAGGCCATTGTCTGCATTCTGCGGGTACTCCAGGGGCTCAGGCTGCGGCAGCAGAGCAGGCTCGCCTGCATGCTGAAGAGGTATGTGCTAGAGATGTCGTGCACCGTGCTGGGCGAAAGTCATCTATTCTCGGTTATCTGGAGGCAGCTCGGCCGGTGCACCAATGCCGAAATGAGAGAAGTCGAGAGGCATATCCTGTCGGCTGCCTCGTTTGAGTGGAGATGCGCTCTCAATGGCGACGGCAGCCCGTCGCTTACACCCTTCGACTCCATGTTGGACGATTGCCTCCTGCGGAGGGAATACGTTTCGGTCCGGGCGCGGACGTGGCTGGACATATACCATTGTTGTCGTGCCGCCCAGTCTGAAAAGGGCGCACCCGACACCCCAGTGTCATCGGCACTGCCCGTGGCTTTGGAGCACTTCCACGCCGGACGTTTCGCCGATGCGGAGGCTTCCGTACGGACCGTCTGCCTTGAAACTGACTCGGCCAACGCCCCGGACCCAAATCCCCTGATTCTAACTTGGACTGTGGCCGGTTTGGGGTTCGTCAGGATAGATACAGGCGATCTGGAGTCAGCGGCGAGCCTTTTCCGTTGGGCAATACGGAATTTGGAGAGGGCCGGTGAGACGATAGAGAGGGACGTGTTCCAATCGGCGCTTCAGTTCGTACTTGACAGGCAGAAGAGCTACCAGAGCCGCTCTGCAGTGTATCCGTCCGGACCCGCCATGGGGCCGTTGGAGGCTAGCCCGAAGCCCATCCACGGAGACATCATTGCGCATCTGTTCGCAGTTGTTAAGGGGGTCCTCCATCGTCCGGCATGAGCGCACGTCGGTCGAAAAGGGGGGAAAGATCCGTTCTGGTGATGGAGGGGCACGTTGGTGACATCACACAGTATCTAGAAGTAACAGCTAAAAGCTGAGTTAGTTGAGCTGAGGGCATCTATGCGGATGCATGCCGTAAGTACGGCGAGAAGTCACTGCGTAGGCTCGATGTGCTCTAAGTCGGGTTGGAGGCGGCAGGGCTTTATATACCCGACTAGTTCAGAACGATCAGGTTACTGTCTAAGTCACTTTCAAAATAATTTAGTAGCCAGTTGGCGTAAGTATTAGTACACCGGAGTGCTGTTTGTGCCAATTCTTCAATCTAGAAACCCTCGTCAAAGTACAGGCTGGTGGGAATAGCCGCACGCAGAATAAGTTGTCTCCATGAAGGTCTCTTCAAGCCACAAATGCTGATGATGGATCGTCAGCATATTTCTCCAACGAGCTCCGAGTAGAACGTACGTACATCCGAGCATCACTACTGCAGCATAAAAGACAGGGTAAAACGACACCGGGCAGGACGAGTGCAGGTTTCTGTTGCTGAAGGCTTCCTCCCTGGCGGCCTGGCTTACGTCAAACCCCGAGAGCAGCCACTCGAACTCCGCGTCCTCGTCGAGGCCAAGGCACTTGACTGCAAAGGCAAGGCTACATACCCTGCCAAGATAATCTGGAGAATCCGGCTGGATCCAACGAGGAGCCGAACGGAGATTGGCAATGCTTTTCTCTCGAAACTCCCTGACCAGTCCCCACTCAGCTTTGGGGTGGCTGAGGTGACAGACCCAGAGACTAAGGGCTAATGCGTCCCGGTCCACATTTTGAAAGTTGGGGGTTTCAAAACGAGCGTCTTCCAAGACTCGTCTGTATTGACCAATTTCGTCCGCCAGGGAGAGTCCTTTGTCCGCTGCGTTTGGGCCACGTTGAGCCCCTTGGCCGAATCTGTGAGCATCGAACTTGAGATATCCCAGAATCACGTAACCAAGCGCTGCATCCAGTGACTATTTGGCGCATCTCTCTTAGATGACCGTGTTCGTTCCGTCTGTTGTCCTGTAGATTGCTGGGTGTATGAAGTAGGTGTCTATGTGATCCTTGTCTACGAAGATAGGCTGTACAGCCTTAGCAAGTTTGATGGCGAGTACGTTGAGCTCTCGGAACTCATCCGCCTATCGGTAAAGCAGGTTTAAAGCGGATATCCACATCATCAGGACGAAATGCACCCGAAGAGTGCCGGTATAACGGTCTTGCCGACCGTCGTGACCCAGTCTCAGACCACATTTATACGGCTCCTTGTCCGTGGCACCAGGGAGACGGCTCGTTCCATCCTTCGGTGCGACCAAGGACATGGTGAACCCTCCTAACCAGTTGCCCAGCGAGACGGAGGTACTTGTAGTTTCCGGTCTTCTGGTAGAGAGTGACAAAGTTGAAGACACCGAAGACGTCGATCCATAGATTCCGTTGACCGGTTTCATTGTTATCTAAGTCTGGAGGCACCCATTTCTTGACTACGTCATCGCTGAGCCGCTCGGATTTTCCGTAGGTGTACTCCATGCATTGCAAGAACCGTTGCATCTCCATGGAAGTGTCATCCATCCTAGAAGCACTAGCCTTAAGCCTGGTTGATGATAGCGCACAAGAGGGGTCCGTTAGTAAGCTCCGGACTGCCGAGAAATATATCCAAAGTATGAGACTTGCTATAGCCCTATTCAATGTGTAGTTGCCGCTCGGGGAGGAATATTATCAGTAATTTGAGAGGTGGACATGGGTAACATTGGTAGAAAAATACTGGTCATTCGCAAGCCGAGGCCTTCTCCTTAGCGCTATAGCAATTAGGTGCTCTTTCCATGCTCCCCGGGAACGGAAAAGGGGAGGAAACCGAACGCCATGGTTTGCAGTCTAACGCTAGGAAGTTCCTTCCATGAGGACTTCGGATGACGGTAACTATGGTGACTGTGCTAGCTCGCCTTCCCGAGGCAAACCCCCTTAAGGGTCTGCGTCTGCCCAGGCCGAAGACAGTGTAGGACGGCTCCCAGCCCTGCGTATTGTTGCACAGGCCCCAGTTGATCAGGTGCTCGGCGAGGTAGCGCTCGTCCCAGAGATAGTCCATGAGCAGGTTCGTGCGCAGGTAGCTCGCCACGTTCGTCCGGAGGCGGTTGTGCATGTACGCCTCGGTTGTTGATTTGGCGGTCGTCTGCGTCCAACGAAGGGCACCCCCTTCTTGCACTCGCACCACTTCTTCCAGTCATTTTCGGCCTCTCCCCACCGTACAAAATCGAACTTGAGATTATGTGGGAGATTTATGTGAATGGAAGTCAATCTTCCCTTGGTCACGCCCCTCCCTCACCTCTCTCCCTCTCTCGCTGCCGAGAATTCGGGGGTCTTCTCAAGCTAATATAGGAGACTGGGACTCATCGAGCCTCAGAAATATTCGACCCACTATAAGCAATAGAACAGTGAGGTGAAGAAGGCATGTCGCTGAGAGATCCAATCACACTATCATGCGACGTAATGACCCATGATGTGCCGATAAAACTCCCGCAATCTCGCGGACCCGCGCAGCGAGCCCCTCATCCCCCCTTGGACCGAGAAGTCCGCGCTATCGCCTTTGGCCTTCCGCGCCTCGCCCAACGCCTCGCACACCGAGATGGCGCCGGCGGCAAAGTACGGCGACATACGGCTTGCTTTGTCGACGGCAGGCTCTGAACGGTACGTCGCGTACGTGCCGACCTTCTCCTTCTGAAAACGCCGCAGCCGCCGCACGCCCTCGTGGCACGGCGTGAAGACGCTCAGCGGGCCGCCGCCCGAGCGCGTCCGCAGCGTCCCGGGCCCGGCGACCGTCCGGTCGTGAAAAAGCACGAACTTCGCGTCCTTCTCTTCCTCGCGCTCAGGGGGGCTTGAACAGATCGGAGTCCCGCCTCAGCTCATCGATCCCGCACTCGACGCCCGCGAAGACGTGGCCGACATTATTGTCGCGCGCGAACTCTGCGATGGCCCGCCCCTTGTCCGCCACGCAACTCCGCCGTCAGCATCGCGAGCGGGGTCCCCAGCGCCACCAGCTCGGCCCGCTGCAGTCGCAGGCTCTCGAACATCAAGTCGTAGCACACGGAGTTTGTGCCGTGCCATTTTGGGTCCGGGAGAAGGGCGGTGTGTGTGTGTGTGTGTGTGCGTATAGGAAGCACGTGATGAGGGGTGTCACCTTCCCGCCCCCCTTGCGCGCCTTCAGGGACGCGGCCCGCAGCGCCCGGTTGTTGTGCGCGAACACTGCAACATGTGGAGTCAGTCATTGTCCTTTCCAGTTGATTAGGCTAATATAATTGGGAGGCGTAAGACACGTTCGGGAGCCAATTAATTCCCTGAAAGCCTCGGTTGAAAAAGATGAGCTCCAGGACTGAGGGAAAAGGGGGAAGGAAACTTCGCAAGATCGCTGACGGTCCTTGCCGCGGAACCAGCGAAGCACGTTGCCCCCGTGGGGCTGTTTCTTCTCCCCCCGCTCCTTGCTCTTTCCCGCCGTCATCCACGCTGTTAGAAGTGGGTTTTGGGTCTAGGATCCAGATTCGGATTCGGTGATAGGGGTATCAGGGGAACCCACCGCTATGTGCTCCATCAGCCGGGTACGGGTTATCCCACGCGTCGACCTCCTTAGTACGCTTGGTGGGCGGGTGCCGTCCAGCAGCGACGACCTGGCACGTGCATGTTTCTTTCCTGCCGTTGTCCGCCGCCATGGGATCGGGGGAGTCTCAGAGGTGCCGCGAGGTGCAGAGAGTTCCTGTCCTGGAGGATCGGTTGCCGGAGTTCTTGGCGAGGGTGAATTCAACTATCCCTGAAGCCAGATAGATGATGGCGGTGGTGGTATGAGAGAAGAAGCCGAGGTCTCCTGTTTGCGAGCGCACGGTAGATACCTCTCGCTCGCGGGCATCATCGAATCTCAAGCCCGTCTGAGGTGAATGCCCTCCAAGTATCTTCTTCGAAGCCTTCCTCATATTTGCTTCCTCGGGCATACGCGCATATATATGACGTGTTGGCGCTGTCTATCCGCAGAGCTTTAATTCAGGTGTCCCAATGCCTCGAGTACTATCGATACTACTAATCTTGTTGATCGATTAATTGGAAGGATCGTAGGGCGCCCCGATCGATATTACGAGGTTCTGAAATTATGTCTCGTATCCCTTAAAGCCACTTGTAATACTTTTCGTCTTGTAATAATAGACTCAGTTCGACTAAATCAGTTGCCGAGGCCTCGTACGTTTGGTATACCATGTTTACTATCTTGAAGACGAGATTGGGCGAGTGACGATGTATACCGATTGGAACGTTACTATTGCATAGCAATTCTGATCAATTGGTCAATTACCACGAACTAACCCTAATGCTAAATCCGTATGCCTTTTGCAACAACGCCTGCAACCAGCCCTAATTCCGACATGCCTGATAACTCCTGTCCACGTCTTTGATGCGAGACCCTCTTAATAATAACCCGTAATCAGCCATTTCTCGTCAATCCTCATATCTCATTTCTCTCATACCCGTTCGACCCCTTAATCATCGTAGATGTCCTCATCCATGTCCTCGTCCGGCACGATGTCCTCCACCGCATCCTCGTCGTCAATGAGCATGTCTTCGTCGCCAAGCTCGCTATCGGTATGGTTGGCGAAGACCTGGATCTTGTTTCCGATGAGACCAACTCTGGCGACCTCACCCTCCCTGATGGCGCCACGCAGGATGAGCACAGCCAGGCGGTTGAGCACCTCCTTCTCGATGAGTCTCTGGAGCGGTCTAGCGCCATAGGCAGGCGAGTAGCCAGCGTTGCCCAGGTAGTCTTTCGCTTCGTCCGAGAGCTGTATGAGGACGTTGCGGTCGTTGTCCGACAGCCGTTTCTGGATTTCGCTGAGCCGCAGGTCGACGATCTTCCGGATCTCGCGCCGTGTGAGTCTGTTGAAGATGACGATGGAGTTGATACGGTTAAGGAACTCGGGGAGGAAGTAGTTGCGCAGAGCGTTCATGACGAGCTCCCGGGTCGTGTTGTCGATCCTGCCATCCCGGCCGGCCGGGCGCGAGAGGAATTCGGCACCCAAGTTGGAAGTCATGACAACGATGCAGTTCTTGGCGTCGACGACGCGACCTTGGCCATCCGTGATGCGCCCGTCATCCATAAGCTGCAGGAGGACAGTCAGGATCTCCTTGGCGGCCTTCTCAACTTCGTCGAAGAGGAGGATTGAGAACGGCTTCCGGCGAAGGGCTTCCGTCAGCTGGCCACCGGCGTCGTGGCCAACATATCCGGGCGGAGCGCCGATCATCCGACTCAGCGAGTGCCGCTCCTGGTACTCGGACATATCGAACCGAATCATGGCCTTCGGATCATCGAATAGGAACTCAGCAAGTGCTTTGGTAAGCAGCGTCTTACCCGTTCCTGAAGGACCACAGAACAGGAAGCTCGGGGGTTGGTTGGGGTTGCTGAGTCCAGAACGCTGCAGTCTAATCGCATTAGAGACGGCTTGGACGGCTTCTCTCTGCCCAACGACGGACTTGGAAAGAGCCTTCTCCATGTGAATAAGCTTCTCCTTCTCAGAGGTCTTGAGTCGGGTGACGGGGATGCCAGTCCACCGGGACACGATCTCATTGATCTGGTCCGGCCCCACCACATCAGTGATCATAGCGCCACCCATGTCAGAGTTGGCGTTGGCGGCAGCCTCGGCGTCAGCCTTAGCCTTTTGTCGCTCCAACTCCTTGATGGCATGCTCTTGTTCGGGGATGGCGTAGTACTGGAGATCGGCGGCTCGTGCGTGGTCGCCCATTCTGGCAGCTTCCTCCATCTTGACCTTCAGCTGGTCAAGCTTCATCTTCGCTTCCTGGATGTCCTTGCCGCGCTTCTTCTCGCTCTCGTACTTCTCCCGGAGAGGGCGCAGTTCTTCCTCAACGTTCTCGGCATCCTTCTTGGCAATCTCGAGGCGAGCCTTAGAAGCCTCATCCTTCTCTCGAGACAGAGCGTGAATTTCGATTCTCAGCTGTCGCAGTCTGCGTTCAAGAGAGTCGATAATCTCTGGCTGAGACTCCCGAGCCACTCTAACGGCTGCGGCAGCCTCGTCGATCAAGTCGACTGCTGAGTCAGGCAGACGCCGAGATGTGAGATATCGTCCAGCAAGATTGGCAGCAGCCACGATAGCGCTGTCGGCAATGGTGACACCATGGTGGACTTCGTACTTCTCCTTCAGACCTCGGAGAATGGAGATGGTCTCGGGGATGCTGGGCTCTTTGACGATGACCTGTTGGAATCGTCGCTCGAAAGCGGCATCCTTCTCGATGTATTTTCTGTATTCGGCCAGTGTGGTTGCACCAATACAGTGCAACTGTCCACGGGCAAGCATGGGTTTGAGCAGGTTGGCAGCGTCCATGCCACCCTCGCCGGAAGCACCAGCGCCCATCAGCAAGTGGATTTCGTCGACGAAAAGGACAATCATCTCCTTGGACTCCTCGATCTCCTTCAGAACTCCCTTCATTCTCTCTTCGAATTCACCGCGATACTTGCTTCCAGCTACCAAGGCGCCGACATCTAGAGACAGCAATTTACAGGCGGCCAGGTTGTCGGGAACATCGGCATTGACGATCCGTTGAGCAAGGCCTTCAACTACCGTAGTCTTACCGACACCAGGCTCACCGATCAGGACAGGGTTATTCTTGGTTCGTCGGGAAAGGATACGGACAACCCGTCTGATCTCCTCTTCTCTGCCAATGACAGGGTCGATCTTGCCTTCCCGTGCCATGGCAGTCATGTCGATTGTGAATTTAGCGAGGTTTTCGTGTTCCTGCTCGGTGTCGGCAGTCTTGGAGTCCACCCTTCTCGTGCCGCGAATCGTCGTAATGGCATCCTGCACCATCTTGGGTTTCGGGATGTTGGCCTCCTTCAGAGCGGTGCTGATGGTAGGGTCATCAGCGAGCGCGGTGATTAGATGGTCCACGGCGATGTATGTGTCCTTCTGGGTTTTCTGCATATCCTGTGCCTTCCTCAAGACAGTGCTGAAGGAGGGTGCCATGGAGACAGTCTCCGGAGGCGGATCTTGGCTTGGCAGGCGGACCAAGTTCTTCTTGAGAGCACGGTCAAGTAGTTGTGGGTCGCCATGTGCTCTCTCGATTACTTGTTTGAAGAAACTGGGCGACGCTTGTGGTCCATTCTGCTGGTCTTTTGACTGATCCGGGGGCGGGTCAAGAAGGGAGACTGCTAGGTGTACGGGTAGCAGTTGGGAATGCGAGTATTGTTGTGCCAGGTCCATGGCGTCCTCCAGGGCCTTCTTGGCCCTGTCCGTGAACTCCATGCGGGAATTCATCTTGGTGGTATTAAATTAAACGAAATAAAGAAAAAGTTGTCGTATCTCGTATCTGTGCTTTGTGGTCTGTGAAGATAAAAAGGGTATGTTGTGATGAATGTAAGGTAATGTGTGCCTGATGAAGCCTGATGAGTTTGCTTCAGGACAACAAGTTGGGTATCATGAAATTATGAAGCGTTGAATTGAAATCCGTCTGGCCGAGGAAACAGAGGAAGATCACGAAGGGTGCGATGCTTCAGGTCTATTTATCCTCCTGATCACAGATGTGTTTAGTGGCGAGGTGATTCGTTATGACGAGAGATTTCTACAAACATCGAATGTTCGTACCAACATCAAGTCGAGAGCGTTAAGGCGGCTTCGGGATGTTTCCTGTGTCAGCTGGATACATCATAACCGGCGATTCAGAAGGTTCACCCCCGTAGAAGAAGCTTCTAGTGGATGCCTTTGGCGGGGCAAGGCCTTGCCCGATTAGGCGTCTTCTGGCCAATCAGAGCGCTTCTTTATCAAAGCTTGGCACTTCCCTAGATCTTGTCAATGTGACATAATGACAGCCAACGAAAGCTCTAGTTTTCTTTCAAGTGGGTCATACAGCCTGGTGGGGCCTGGCTGCCAGATCTGGAGAGCCTTGGCAAATCCTCGGATCGGCATTTCTAGATGCCGACACATTCGCAATTGGATCTCCGTCTGATATGGGGGAACTGAGGTCGATTTTCCTAATCGGAAATTTGTGAGAACCGTTGATCGAATCGTTGCGGGGGCTTTACCGTCGCGACACGCTACGAGAGGCGCAACCATGGCTCTGTGTCTCAACTCGTTAGTAACGAGACAGCTCGGCAAGCTGTCGCTCGGCACATCGCTCACGAGCGTACGGCTCAACCACAGCAGGCGGAAGCGGAAGGAGAGGGTAGAGCCCGAGTTCGAGCCGGGGCATGGCGAGCGCATCTGGATATTCAGTCACATCCTCGACGGCATGACCGTGTACTCCCACAAGCCGGTGCTCAAGGTACATACATAATTACATCTCCTTCCGCTGCTAGCTATCTACTGTCTACAAGAACGAATTGGCGTCCTAATCGGTCCCGACAAACTCGCAGGCAAACCATGCGTTAAAGCAGATCCCCTTCAACGGCAAGAAGCTGAAGCCGGCGAAGATCCGGAAGGACTACTGGCGGCCGCTGGCCATGATCCAGCTCCCCCCGGGCTACGGCGAGGTCGGCCGCAGCGTGTTCCAGCGGCTGCGGGAGTGCAAGTCGCTGCACGAGCTGGCGTGGGACGACGACACCCTCTACGGCGAGGACGGCCGGACGCTGACGAAGCACGAGCGAGGCGAGAGGCTCAACGACCAGAAGGCGAACACGATAGCCGACATGGCCGCGGTTCTGGGCGGCGCGGGGAAGGGCAACAAGATGCGGCTCGAGCCCATAGACGACGACGCCCCCGAGGCCGTGGAATTGGTGGACGCGCGGGCCGGCAAACCCGCCAAGGCGGCTCGCGCGTCGGATCTCGTCGACGGACTGCTCAAGACTACGGTGTTCTGGTCTAACGGCCTCGACAAGAATTTTGCTGCCGAATGGCCTGCAAACGTCACGCACGCAACCTTCGAGGAATCGCGATGGGAGCCGCTCGAAGCGGAGGAAGAGCTGGCCGAAGATGCTGAGGGCCAAGATGGGGACGGCACGCAGTCACAAATAGCACCACCGGAATTAGTGGCCAACGAAGAGCTTCACAGGGCTTCGGAAGAGGCGCGGAGGCCGTAAGTCAAATCGTTGAGAAAGAGGCGGAAAATCAGCCTCTCATTTTACTGCTCATTTGCCTGAGTGTACCTGTCCGAATAATGGCCCTGTCCAGTTCTTTGTAGAACGTCTGGAAAATCCCTGTACCTATAAAAATGTACTACCAGCAATGTATCATACCCGCAATGCAAACCCAAGCACATGCCTCGTAAATAAACCTAGAACTTCATAGCAAAGGACTTCAGATACTCGTAGGGTGGAATATTCTCATCCACCGTGGTTCTGATGACCTTGGCAGCCTCGTCGCCGTACTTCCGTCGCCATTCCTCATTTTCAGATTCCTCGGTGACGGTTTTCTGTTTGGTTTCCAGGTCAGGAGCAAGGAACTTCTGATTACGTCTTCTCGGAGGGGAGGGGTTACTCACGTGGGCGGTAGTCCTGGCGGTCAGCTTCGTGCTGTTGATCGCGTCGTTGTGGAAGCCGTTCCACTTGGCGAACACGTCGCACACGTACTGCTGGTTGTCGGGGTCGTCCCACGTCAGCATGTCGGGGTTGTAGTCGATGCCGGTCTCCTTGCAGAAGGCCTCGATCACCTCCTTGGGGTGGTCCAGCAGGTCGTCGGCGTCGACGACCGTGACGCTGACCTCGCCCTCCCCCTTCGGCTCGCCGGGCATGGCCGGCCCCACGACCTTCTGCTCCCGCAGGTAGTCGAACAGCCGCACCAGCTCCGCGTAGCCCGCCTCGTTGGGCATGAAGTGGTCGAACCCGGTCACTTCGCTCTGGGGAGGCACGCAGCACCGGTAGTACGAGGGGATCGCGCGCCTGGGGTGGCGGATCAGGAAGGTGAAGTGGAACTTCTTCAGCGTGTCTAGCGGCAGCACCGTGGGGTTTCCGGGCTCGGAGACACCACTGCGCTTGACGCCGTTGGGGGCATGATCTCCATTCAGATGGGCGTCCCCGTTAACATGGCTGTCGCCGTTGGCCAAGCCGTTTGTTTTCGACTTGAGCACGGAGGGAGCAATAGCCGGGGGCCTCCCCTCTGGTGGCATTAAGTAGTAGGCCATGTCTTTGATGAAGACCCGCTTGTCCTATGTGATTCCGTTAGTCCTCGCTTGGTTTCTTTCGCAGGCCAATGAACGTATGGGAAGTTGGTGCCTAAGGAAACGTGGGCCCCCAAACCCTGCAGTATAATGCAAGAAGGGTCCAACGGCTCGTGGCCAAACATTGCAACCGCACTGGTCGCGTTGGTTTGGACGAGCCCTTATCCATCATGCCGGGCATCATGGTGAGGATAGTCATGTAATCTAAATCATGAGCCCTCGTGGGATTCGCGTAGACCCTCAATTACCCCTGATCCTGCATTTACATTGCAGCAGCGACATTGCAGAAGCAACTAGGACGCCGGACACAAGGGGACCCGCCTCTTACAGTTGTGGGGATACTGAGAATAGAAGAGAGAAATTGTGGACGGGGAGAACTTACAGAGGTGCCATCTTGCTCGAATCTATCAAGGATATCCTGGTAGGTGGTCTGGGAGAACCCGCTGTTCTCCCTAACCTCTGGGTCATTTTCGAACCGGTCACCGAGTCTCTCGGGACCGTAGTAGAAGGGGTCGCCAAACGGCTCATGCTCGCAGACCAGAGAGTCGCGGCGTGTCATAAACACCTAATCCAGACGTTAATACCCATGTACCTCTACTGGGTTTCCAACGTTTCCGTTGTTCCGATGACTATGTTATCAGGCTTAGAGGGACTTACCCGCTCAAAGGCCGTCGAGCAGGCACGCGGATGCGTAGCTACGAATACCGGCTTGGTGGACATGATAATGGCGATCTGCGATGTTGCGATCGAGAGCGGCGATGGCGTTATATATCCCTTTTGGGGTTCGATTATAGAGCTCCACGAAGAAAGTAATTAAGAGCTACAGTCATCGAGTTGAACTCTGTAGCATCTGTTGAACGGTATGTACTAGGGACGAACTCGAGGGATTAACTTGAGAGTAAAAAGAAAACCCAAATTATGACGAGCACAAGGGAACGGCGAGGAGAGTATATAAGTAGTAGACATGGTACTGTAGGAATGATGTATGCCGTTCCCCCCGTCCCGGCGGCAAGGGCGGCTCCCCATGTGATGCCACGATTCGCCTGAGTTACTGGCATCGATGGGCTGACGGCTATAGACCCTAGGTGAACTCTGCTGCTGTTGTACCTTTTAGGAAGAGACGCCGGGGACTGGAATGGTCCATCCAAAGCCACTCCCATGTCCCTGTGGGAACTGGCTTCTAGGGTACATTACGCGGATCGGAACGGGAGTACCAGGCCAAGTACTTACGGACGGGAGCTACATGACACGAGTCGGTGTTGTTGTCAACCTACGGAATGGTAAGATCCATATGGTCTTGACGTTGTGGCAAGTTCATTGGTAAGCGACAAGGATCTCAAAATGACGCTTGCCTAGGCATTGCATATCGAACCGCCCCGAATTCTGAGTTAGTTTCCGTGAAGAGAGCTTCTTACAGGAACCCCCACGACGTGTCTAAAGTGGCTGCCATCCGAAGCGTGGTTTCCCAGTGAGAAACATTCCTATTAATAAGAGCTTCTTTTTAAGGGTCCTTAAACGAACCAATGGCCCCTTGGGTCTGTCCCTGAAAGGCACTTAATTACTGACATGAAAATTACTGGAGTCCCGTGAAAATTCTTGCGAGACATTTCTACAACACGACTTGGGTAGCTACAAAGTATGTGCACAAACCAACCGAGACGAACTACATAATGCGCATGTGTATAGTCGTGCAGTTTACGTCGTATGTATGTATGTGTACGTGGTTATACTGGACAACAAAGCGTCATGTTGGATGGGATCTGCAGCGACTAGGTCCCGTAGAGGCAAACCGGACGGAGTTGGCTGGACCAGTAGAAGCTCAAGCAAAAGTTGGCTCGACCAGTAGAAGCTCAAGAAGCTCTGAACCCTGTTGGCTGAACTCTCGAGCCTCAACTAACGCGTAAGACAAGTACCTTCTAAGGTTCTCGGGCTTGTCCCACGAAAACTAAGGTGCCGTGACGTCATTGGTCGATTGGCCGACGGCAACCCCGCGCGAAGTATACATCTCCGAAACCCATAGCCGCCCGACCCGCCCGGCCGGATAACCAAGGTCGTCCGAGCCGGCTTACGGCCCGTTCAACACGAGTGGTGTCACCGTGAGAAAAGCGCTCGAGTCAAATCCCGTATAGCAGTCCGTTAGCGTCCGATGCATTACCTAGACCCGGGCACTTGATTATACTGAAGCTGAGATTCGTCAGGCTCTCAGCACACCCATCGAGTTTGGAAATAGGAGGCATAAAACAGGCAAGCCTTCCGCAACCAAGGACGCTAAGTAGTCTTAAAAGCCGGTGCAATTAAGAAGTGGTGAGCGCGCTTAGATATTATACTGCCTGCCACTATCCGGTGAGTAAATAAGCATTGGGTGGACTTCAAACTGTCCATGGCCAACTGTGTTGTCATATTGCTGTCTTGCTTCTGTGGACGTTGGCATGGTCAAATTTGTCCTGCTTGGGAGCTGCGGGCGAAGATCTTCGCGAAACATCCCTATGTGTCCGATACTATTGCTTCGAAACGCAATGCCGGGAAAGCTAGGACTGCACTGTGGTGCAAAGTTCCTAGCCACATGACGATGCTCGGAGACCACAAAGGTCAACGCGCATTCCACAGTTCGTAGAAAAAAAAAGACATTCATGCCGCGCGTCCACGTAAGAGAAACACTCGGAGCAGCACACTCATCGGATCAGAGGCGTCACCAGCTCCAGATGTTTAGGCCGACCTTGACGCCCCTCTTGACGGGCAGCCCCGCGTGCCAGCTCTCCTCCCACCCGGCCCTCGTGCCGTCGGGCCTGAAGTTCTCCCGGAAGACCGCGTTTCCCGGGACCGGCCGGAAGGTGGCGCCCACGTAGTCCTCGAACCCGCCTTCTTCGCCGTCCCCGTCTGGAGGAGGAAGAGGAGGGCACTCCAGCCAACGCTCGCACCAGCGCTTCCGGTCCGCCTCCACCGCAGCAGCGGGAACTCGGTGCCGCCGCCCTCGAGGACCTTGTCCGCATGGACCCACGCCACTGCGGGCATCACGGTGTCGTCAGCTTGCCCTGTCCACCACCGGTTTATGAGAAAAGACCAGTCGCCATTCAGAGAAGCCGCCCTAGAGGCTAAAGAACCGCTCGTATAAAAGCATCCCCCTCAGGCGGCACCGGCATCCCCTCAGCACACGAAGGAAACAAGCACCAACAGGGCCCAACCCAACACCCCGAAAGTCGACGGAAAGAAAAGGAAGAGTCTACTAACTAACGCTACTAACCCTCCCCCAGCCGCGGGCGCCGGACCCCCAGTCGAAGTGGTGGACGTAGTGGCCGGCGGGGTCGCGGTAGCGTTGGGTGCGGAGGCGCTCGAGGCACCTCACTGGGGCGGTGCGCGGCACCAGCGCGACCTCGGAGTCGTGGACCGCCGCGTCGCGGCCCCGTCGCTCGTCGCCGTCGAGGGCTCGAAGAGCCGCTCGCTGTTTTTACCCCCGTGGGGATGGTTAGCTCCTCGAGGTTTGTGGGTAGGTAGGTAGGTAGGTTGGTAAGTAGGTTGGGACGCGCGTGTGATATGTATAGGTGCGTATAATGGAAAGAACGAGACGAGGAAATAACTAGACACAGAAATAGATAGGCATAGAGACGGAGCCCATATGTGCGTAGTTCAACGTCGCCCAACCTGTCGCTCCGATAAGGGAAAATCAAAAACACTATGTAGGAAAAACACACCTAACGTCCAACAAATGCGCCCTCTCGGCCTCCGACAGGAAGTCCTCGACGTAAAGTACGAGGGGCGCCCTGGAGAGGACGTGTACGACGTAGGCGTCCGGGGGGCATTCGCCTACCGTCGCCGTCTCGTTGGCCGCGTCGACGGCGGGCAGCGACTCGTTGATGGGCGGCCGCGGGCCGCGCGGGATGACACCGGCGTGGTGGTGGTGGTGGTGGTGGTGATGGTGCCCCCGCCCCCGCCGCAGATGAAGGAGTCGGAGAAGTACTCGACGAGCGGCTCGTAGAGGACGAAGAGCCGGCAGGCCGGGACGGCGACCACGTACGGGAACATGGCTGCTTTGTAGGCAGTACGTAGCTCCCTGTTTCTCCTTCCTACGGCTCGGCTGGACTCCACTGACCGGACCTGACCGGCCCTGGCCCGACCTGCCCCGGATGATTATGTTATAGGGGTTCGCGTATAGGGGGTACAAGTAACACTGGGAGCTGTGATTGGTTGGTTGGCTGGCTGTTGGATGCTGTCAGGGAGGAGGAATAAAGAAACTGTCCATTGAGAGATTTGGGCGTTCTCCACTTGGACCAATCAGGTTCATGTGAGACCGAGAGAATCGCTGACATACGATACGCGTGTGCAATTCATGAATCGCAGATTGGAGCGTTGCTATCATTCGAGCCTCTCTTTCCGTTTAATTATGCAAAACGTTAGGCTGCAACATACTATAAAGTCCATCTACAGGTGTCTACTGCTGCTTCTTCTCGTCCTCCCTCCGCGTCCGCGCCGGGACACTACCACCGCCGTACCCCGTCCTCAAATAGACCGACAGGAGCTTCCAGACGACCCAGGCGAAGCCAAGCAGCACAACGGCGGCGGTCCCGGACCTGACCCACGTGGCCCTCTCGAGGTCGAGGACGGGCACCTTCACACTATTTACGAGCCGCCGGTTTCCGGCATTGGGCTCGGGCTCGGGGCTGACGTGCCAGAACAGCGTACGCGGCCCGAAGAGGCTGTCGTACCCTAGGTTAACCCGTTCAAACGGGCTGCTCGCGAACTTGGTGTCCTCCCCGGCCGCGCAGGCCCAGAGGACCGCGGGGTACGGCACGTCGACGGTCCGGTACCCGCCCGGGGCGGGCGACATGTACCGCAGGTGGAGCGGGATCTCGGCGGTCCAGGGTCCGTCGTCGTCTTCCGGGTTTGAGTCTGGGGGTTGGAGTTCGAGCAGGACGCTCGAGCCCCATAGCTCCATCACGTAGTCGGGCGCCTCGAGGTCGACCGGCTGGCTGATGTAGCGCAGCGCTGTCAGGTTTTTGGATGACAGGAACAGCTCGTCCCCTAATTGGTACTTGTCGGCGAATATCGTGCGCGGCAGCGTGAGGTATGCATGTATTGAACAATACGAGTCTTCCACCGGAGGCCGACTTGAGCTGATGCGTAGCTGCAATGTCGGGTGCAGCCCCGTCGGTGAGAGGAAAGAAGACGAAAAGCTTGAGCCCGCGTTCTTATGACGAGAGGGGAAGCTGAATAGGACAGGTGAGGGCTTAGTATCCTCGCCCAGGACGGTGAGTAGGCCTGTGACCCCGAGTTCATGCGATTCGATATACGGCGACTCATCGTGCGTCAATATTCCGACCTCGACTCTGTGATCCGGGTGCGAACTGATAGATAGCGGCTGATGTTCATGGGGCCACAAGGCCGTAATCTTGACCACATGGGATATTGCATCGTAGGAGAAGTCGAGCGATGTCGCCGAGGCCAGTCGCTCTACTTGCTGCTTACAATCCGGATCGCTAGAAGGACAGGCATATTGCTTGGCATAGAGGACGAAATCTGCCAGGCTGTAGAGAGGATAATAGTATTGGTAGGCCGTCGAGTGAGAGAAGCGATCGTTCGGTAGTCTCGTGAAGGATTCCTAACGACAAAGTCAGTAACTGTACGAGGTTTTGTCCTGCCGGGTGAGCCTACGAGTAGAGTAGAACAGTCTAGGACGCCAAAGGTGTTTCGAATAAGAGGGCAAAGGAGTTCGCTGCGACGGCGGTCAACAAGGTATCTATCTAACGATAAGAGAGCAAGCTCGCCTAGGTACTCACGAGCCCGTCTTCTCGCCCTGTTCTGGTGTATAGAAGACATGAAGTCCGGGGGGTAGCCTCGAGCTCCAAGGCCCGATGGACTCATAGGCATATGGGCTGACCCAGCGGATATGAAGCTCATGGGACTTGCGAAGGAGCTCTTGAAGCTCGGTCGGTAGCTCCTCTAATCCTAGGGTAACACGGTCCTCGCGGATAGCTAGGATGTCTGGCCCGGATATTGAGCGGCCAGCAATCTTCAAGGAGGTCGGTTCGATGGCATTTTCGTTTTTGTGGAAGAAGGTAGTTCTTTGGCGCATTTCGAACGGTCGGATTGCTCCTTGTATTTCTTTCTACTTATTGATCGCGAACTGTAACTTAAGCGGACTCAAGTGCAACTGGAACTGGAACTACTCTAGATGGCGCCCCTGTATTGGCAATCGTCAGTGTGGGTCAAGAATGGCCCAAGCTCCTTCTAGAGAGCTGAACTCAACCTACCGTACATGCCTGCCGCAACATCACGAACACTTCTTGGGAGCTGTAAGTCACAGAAGCATAGGGTAATTTCCGAAATTACATGATAGTTCGAGTAAGAAATAAAATATGACGTCGCTGTCTACATTATTATAACTTAGGTCCTGCGTCGGCTGATGAGGAGTGTTCAAGTTCGATTTATCGGCCAGTGCTTGGGGCTGCTTGCTGGTTTGCCAGGTACGGTCCAATAAAGTCAAAGCAGACTCTCGGACAAGGCAGGAAAGAAAACGAGCGCTCTATTAAACACCGTTCTATGCTCTGCTCTCTAGCCTGTGCCTGCGTGGTCAGTCCTGATATGCCCCTTACTCTTTTGTTTCTATAATGGTTACCGTGTGATGCGACAGGAAAGTCAGTGCATCACCATCCCCTGTTTTGCTCTAATGGAGAGAAGCCATGAAACCTCCTGACCGGATGTCTGCCTATAGTAATACCCCCTTTTCTCCCTGAATGCGATTATTAACACATGTCGAAGCACCCCTGAGTAGGCGGCAGGCTCGTCAAAATATAACCTGATGGTATCAAGAAGAGCCTCCTGCGGGCACGGCTCCCCGTTTTTCTCCTCCTTGGACCATATCGGCGTCGCTTTGTCCTAGTACACGGAAGCGACTGAGGATTGGGGCCGCCCTACTCCCATCGACGGCCTTCGCGTTCCGCCTCTAGGCGTCGCATCCGGGTCTCCTCCTCGTCCGTGTCGACCGCCTCACTCCGGCGGTTCTTGCGTCGGCTACTGCCGCGGTCGTCGCCGCCATCGCGAGCGCGCTTCTTGCCGGCAAGTCCTGCCAAGCCCGCAATTCGTTGTGCTTCCTTCAGCAGACGCTCGCGATCCCGGGCTTCTCGCTCCAATGTATGCGGATCCTTCGCCGGCCC
Source organism: Monosporascus sp. CRB-9-2 (assembly GCA_004155915.1). Taxonomy (NCBI): domain Eukaryota; kingdom Fungi; phylum Ascomycota; class Sordariomycetes; order Xylariales; genus Monosporascus; species Monosporascus sp. CRB-9-2. The sequence goes on along the minus strand of QJOA01000069.1, from coordinate 30,450 downwards.
CGTAGGTGCCGATTTCTGACCGCTCGTGGATGATTGCGAGGCGCGTTGTGATGGCTCGCTCTCGTTCTTCGACGAATTAGAAGGCTTGCTACTGGCGCCCCTTATCTCTAGTTCGGATGATGATGGCTTGGCGCTCGCGCCCTTGATCGAGAAACTTCCCCGTGGTCCGGTGGGAGGGTTAAATGTCTTATCCGAGGGTTCGACCGGGGTTAGCGGTGTCATAGAGGATTTGCTACCACGGCCGCGGCGTCCCTTCTCACGCTCGCGACGCTCCTTCCTTCGTTCGTGGTCTCGTTCCTTGTCCCGCTCCCTGTCACGCTCACGGTCATAGTCGCGGTCACGATGAGAACGGTGGCTGGGCTTGCGGTGGCGGTCATGATCACTCTCCCTTTCCCTGTCCCTATCACGGTCCCTCCGCTTCTCATCGCGGTCTCGGTGGCTCCGGTGACTCGACCGCTTATGTTCACGTTCGCCGGGAGATGGTGATCGCGACGCGCCGGCATGCTTATCCTCCTTGGACCGGCTGCTGTAGTCATCATCCCTAGGGGGCTTTCTTCTGCTTTTATGTCTGCGACTGCGGTACTCGTCGTCATAGCCGCCATTGGATGCGGATTCGGAGCGGTGCCGCCTATGTCGGCGAGACTCTCTACGATCTCGGCTTCGACTGCGGCTGGGGCTCCGCGTTCTAGACCTCGAGTAAGACTTGGAACGGTCGCGGTCCCGATCGCGATGTCGGCCTTTGCTCTTCTCGTCCAGGTCACGGTCTCGACCCTGCTCAAGATGATGTCTGTCTGGATCCCTGCGGGAGTGTAGAGAACTACTCCGTGACCCCTGTCGATCCTCTAGAGGGCTGGCCACGACTTGGGCATTAGCACCTGAACTAGGGCTTTTCTCATCGACAATAAGACCGCGTGCTTTAAGACGATGGTAGCTAGTGTTAGGGAGCCCCTGCCGCATAGCTTTGGGACCTGTAGGCGCATTTAAGGGTGCTTCCACCATTGGGGACTGGCGACCGATGGAGCCAGCAGGTCCTTGAGAGAGGTGACGCTGGCCCGTTGAAGACACATCACCATTACCATTGGCAAGATCATTGTGTGCTTGTCCAGACTGTTGCACATCTGCACTGGCCGAGTTCTCCTTTGATACTAGGTTGCCGGGCCCTCCAGCACCATCATGGCCGTCTCCCTGGCCGTCTCCTCCAGCTTGAGCATCCTGGCCCGAATCCGGGCGCATCGTTCTACCGAACTCGTCCACTCCTTTACCAGCCCTGTTTTCCGTGCCTTGGTCATTCGCTGCCTCAGTGTCATTTGGCACGGGCTGGCCATCATCGCCGCCCGAAAATTCGTTTATCTGCTGGGCCCAGTTTCCATTCATGTTGTTAAACCCTTGCTGGTGGTAGCCGCCGCGGCCAAACCCCCCGTAGGAATTACGTCCTCGGCCTCTTCCGCGATATCCATAGTTGCCTCGGCGGTAGTCAATGAACTGGTTGTGGTGACCGAAATTACGGAAGCCTGCGTTAAAGTTGCCAAAGTCACCATTTCCCATGCCAGGAGCATTTGGATTGAAATTATCTTGGCCCACGTTCCATGATTGCTGTCCGTTCCAGTCATTACCACCTCCGTTGAAACCATTCATACCCATGTTCATGCTCATGCTGTTCATGCCTTGCGCACCAAAGCCACCGTTCATAAATATGTTCTGCATCATAATCGGGTTCATACTCATGTCCATACCTAGAGAGTGTTTGTCAGCGATATGACTTGCGAGCAGTCGAAGGGCGAACTTACCCATCATGGGAAAGGCACCAAAAGCTGCCGGGTTCATTCCATTTTGCATGGCCATCATCATCTGCATTTGGTTCATATCGCCACCGCCGAAGTTCATGAAATTCCCATTCATGGCGTCGGAGCCCGGCTCCATGCCGGACTGTGCGGGCTCTTCATTGGCAGCATCGTCTTGGCCATTCTCAGGCGTTTCTTCGGTGGGGACCGCATCTTCCCCTCCCTGATCTGATGGCACAAGAGCTTTGGCGTCATCGCCTTCCACAGGTTGCTCACTCCGGGCACGATCTTCAGCCGAGGCTTCCTAGTTAAATATTAGCTTGCGGCCCAAGCAGTGTCTAGACTCTGGGCCGAACTTACCCGTGGAGGTTGAGCATCACTGTTTTGTTCCTGAGCGACAGCGGTCTGATCGTTGGACTCGGCCGCAGCAGGGGCCTCGTCATGTCTCGCAGAACCAGGTCCTGGTTCGGCATCTCTTTTCACCGCGGAATCCTGAGGAGGTATAGTCGGTGCTTCGGACTGGGTAGGAGTAGGCGTGGCTTGGACGGGAGTTTGGGGAGCGGACTCGGGGGCGGGCTTGGGCCGAGCAGATTCGCGCTTCTTCTCCTCTGTCTTTAAGAATACCCTAATGGTGGTTCTCAGAGACTTGTAGACGGTGCAATCGGCACCAGAGACGGGCGAATGCTCGCAGACCGGGCATGACGAGGGAAGAGTCGACTGGCCTAGTAAGGGTTAGCGGGCGCAGTCGTGTCCCGAAAGTTCCTTGACCACGTACAGTTTTCGCAAATAGCAGTCTCGCAACAGGGTAGTCGGAAGGCGTTGATAGCTAACTTGCTGCAGATAGCGCAGCGGAGTTTTGTTGGCAGCTCCTCTTGGGTGAGGGAGCTTCGAGGTCAAATTAGCGAGAGACTTCATAAGGACAAGCAGGACAATAGCGATAGGTGGAAAGGATAGACATACTTGGCGAGCTCGATCTGAGCTGCTGTCAATGCAGCCATCTTGGACAATGCAGTGCGAAAGTCGATTGCGTTGGTTGCTGCACATGTGCGGAAATATGTAGGTGTGGATGGGTGCGATATAACCGGAGAGAGGCCCGAGTGTAAAGATTTGCGCTCACTACTCCAGTAACCTTTCTGGAACGTAATATATGTTGCTGGATTAGTCTACGCGACTTAACGCGAAGGCTAGCCCGAAGAGAGTGCAAGTCATGGAAGGGATTTGACTTATGCTGACACGCAGCGCAGTCAGAGCTGTGAGACCGAGATCAATATAATAAGTGTCTGATCCAAAGGGCGTGTGAATCAAGTTGAAGGTGGAGGTGGGTCGAGACTTGCAGTAGCAGAAAATATGCAATGCGATCCTTGGCCCTTTTTTGCCTCGGACGCGCAAAAGGACGGGCGGATTTGGTGTTAATGATAATAACTACCTACCTAGGTACTTTTCTGCTACTAAGGTACCTAATGTACTTATCGCTATGGCAGAAAGTACATCTGTCCGATATGATAATTTGGCTGGGGTTCTCTGATTCTCTCCACTGTAAATGCAGCTGTCCGGTGAGTTACCTACTTGCCTTCTTAAATGGATACGTCGCCAGTTAACCGGGGATATTACCGAACCGGAAAAGTTCACCCCCGTTCACTGCTGTAAGTCGTATCAGAGAAATGCTGAAACAATAAGGCATTCTCTTATTGTTTTACATGTAATGGAATATTTACCATAGACGCGATATCTCTATCTTAAGTGTTCATGTCGATGGTTCGTCCGTATTACGGTGGTGATGCTACTACTACATATAGAGAACACAGAACATATCAATTCACACTTGAAATAATCCCAAGCAAAGAGAAACCCCGTGTCAACGGAAACCTCTCCCATCAAGGCACGACACATCAGTCAGTGATAATCATTAACACGCGCAACCCTCCTTCGCCGCTTCCCGTGGCCCGCTCAGGTTCACCCTCGGGTCCTCAGCACCTCCCCGGCTGGCCGTATTCGAAGCGCCGGGACCCCTTGTACTCTTGAGCGATGTCTCTGGGATGGCGTTCGCAATAGCAGTAAAGACTTCCGAGACGTTATGGCCCGTCTTAGCACTGGTCTCGAAGAACAGCAAGTTCTCCTCCTCGGCATACGTCTGGGCCTCCTCTGTTGAGATCTTGCGGGCATCTCCGGATTCTTCACCCTCAGCTCCTTCGCCTTCGGCCTGGCCAGATTCGCCCTCGTATGTGAGATCCAGCTTGTTGCCGACGAGCGCGATGACGATACCCGGTGATGCTTGTCTCTGCAGTTCGGCGACCCAGTGCTTAGCCTTGATGAGCGATGTGGGCTTTGTGAGATCGTAGACGACGAGCGCAGCTTGGGCATTTCGGTAGTACATAGGCGCCAACGAGGCGAACCGCTCTTGACCTGCCGTATCCCAGATCTCAAACTTGATTGTCCGCGTCGGCAGGTTGCATTTTTGTGTCAAGAAGGCCGCTGAACGAGGTCATCAGTTTCGCAGTCGTACAGTCATAAACGGAACATAAGGCCGGTGGTTAGTTACTCACCACCAATAGTGGGCTCCTTGTTCTCTTGGAAATCGTTGTTGACAAATCGCAACACAAGAGATGACTTGCATACGTTAGCAACGAGTTAATCCACGGCGGTGCATCAATAAGAGGATGCTTTGGCCAACAATGATACCTTTCCTACGGCTGCTTCGCCAAGCAGCACAAGCTTGACACTGCTGCTCGGTTTTGGGGCGTTGTCGGCCATGTCAGTCAATCCGTCAAGGGACGTCTCGGAAAGGCGCGGTTCGGGTGGTTGGTCTTCGAGTGAAACAATTCTGGGAGCGCCAAGCTCTTGAGTCCTCAAGGAAGCAAGCTTCTCTCTATTACTTGCTGAGGTGAACTCGCTGGAATTCGGGAGGGACGGGTTAAGGTCGATGTTGGACGTCTCAGATAAGATGGGTAGAATGGTTGTAGACGTGGGCTGAAGGAAGGCCAAACAGGAAGTGAATAGGCAGACGGGATGGGATGGTAGGCCGGTCAAGTCGGGGTGTGACGTGACGACGTTTGGAAGCGACCGGTGGCTATTGTTAGATGAATCAGAGCGCTGAGACAAGCCTTCAGCACTTCAGTTGATGGGGCTAACGGCGCTAGTAGGTACCACCTGCAGCCGACAGCTTTTGACCGGAATGGGTGATTTAGTGGACCAGCCACGGAGCATTTTGGGCTTTTGAGGGTCCGATATCTGCTGGTATAGGTATCGATATCTACTTGTCTAGGTATCGATAAGCATTCTGGCCAGGAAAAAAGTTACAAGATCCAGCCAGCAACTTATCAGTCTCGCAATTTTGAAAACTCCCCTCTATTTATTTATTACCTTGAATTCTACCCAGACCTCTCGGACTGCTCTGGTCATTGGTCGCTTTCTAGACTCGAGTAATCTCAACTGGCGTGGCATCGTAGTATATTGCTCTCTAATTTCTCTCCCTCTCTCTTTTTTCTTCCAAAGTCGTCCAGCCTCAGCGCGCCGCGGCGCAAGGCGCTGAAGGAAGATGGTTAAAGACGATGTCAGGAAGCCGTCACTGTTTGACGACAGTGAGGATGAATCTGACGGTGGTGTGAAACTACAAATTAATAGCGAATTTGCCAAACGATTTGAACACAATAAGAAGAGAGAAGAACTACATAGATGTAAGCGCATACATGTTGCTTTCCCCTCGAATACTCGGTTTTCCAGTCCCTAACAAAGTCCATCATTAGTGGAAGAGAAATACAAGTCAAACAAGAACAATGGAGACAAGGCAAAAGGAGGTGACGAGGACTACGATTCCGACTCTTCCTCAGATGTCACCGAGGACGAGAACGGCTTCTTAGCAACCGAAGAGCTCGACGCCCAACTGAACGCCACGCTCCAAGCCATCAAGAACAAGGATCCCCGCGTGTACGATGGCAAAACCACCTTCTACACCCCGATCGACGAGACCGGCGTGCCGGAGCCTTCCGGGGAGAAGAAAAAGGAGAAACCCGTCTTCTTGCAAGACTACCACCGGGAGAGGTTGCTGCGTGGAGACGTTGGAGTGGACGATGAAGACGACAAGGAGCCCCCACGAACCTATGCCCAGGAACAAGAAGACTTGAAAAAGTCCATACGCGACGAAATTAAGGCCCAAATGCAAGCGGATTCTACTGCTGAGAGCGACGAAGAGGAGTTCATGAAAGCCAAGGAAGGCTCAAAGCCCGTCCCGGTCGCGAATGGCATTCACCCTTCCCGGGCATCTCAGGTGAAGGCCCCCAAGCCTGAACTTACCGATGCCGACAAGGATCCTGAGCTATTTCTATCTAACTTCATGGCTGCTCGCGCCTGGGTTGAGGAAGATGGCAACGGTTGGCAAGCGTTCGAGTCGGACGACCAAGACGACGACCACCTTGAAAAGGCCGAAGAATGGGAGGCTGCTTATAACCTGCGCTTCGAGGACCCGCACAAGAGTAACGAAGTGCTCAAGACGTACGCCCGTGATGTTACTGCAGCGCGGTCAGTCAGGCGAGAGGAGAAGAGTACACGAAAGCGGCAGCGTGAGCTCGAGCGCGAAAAGAAGGAGGCCGAAAAACAAGAGCGGAGGGAAGAACGAGCCCGCTTACGCCGTCTCAAGATAGAGGAAGCCGAAAGTAAACTTCAGCAGATCAAGAAGGTTGCAGGGCTATCCGGCAAGACCCTGAAGGACGAGGACTGGCAGAAAATCCTAGAAGACGCTTGGGATAACGACAAGTGGGAAGAGAAGATGAAAGAGATGTTCAACGACGAATATTACGCTGAAGGTGACCAAGCGTCCGAGGATGAAGCTGCCGAAGGGTCTAACAATAAGAAGAAGATCAAGAAGCCTAAGTGGGATGACGACATCGACATCAAAGACATCGTGCCCGACTTCGAGGAGCGTCCGGATATCACTCTTACGGACGAGGACCAACAGGAAGCGGAAGATGAGAGAGACGATGAAGATGGCGCCCCGTCCGCAAAGCGACAGAAGACCAGCAAGGACCGAAAGAGGGAGCGGCTCGCCAGCCAGAAGGCGGCGCGTCAGGAGCGGGCCAAGATCGAGGCGCTGGTTGACGCGCGCATGGACATCGACGAACCGGAGCTCCTAGCCGGCGGTTCCAACAAGAAGGGCGGCGCTGACAAGGACGTGCCGCGATTCTCGTACCGCGAGACGTGGCCCGAGACGTTCGGGCTCACGACGCGCGACATCCTCATGGCGTCGGACGCCGACCTCAACGAGTACGCCGGCCTCAAGAAGCTCGCCCACTTCCGCGACCCGGACAAGCAGGCCAAGGACCGCAAGCGCCTCGGCAAGAAGGCCCGCCTCCGAAAGTGGCGCCGCGACACCTTCGGCCCGGACTTCGAGCACGAGCCGCCCGTCTTCAACCCCGGCGGCGAGGGCCCGCTGAAGAAGGAGGACGACCAGGGACAAAAGGGAGGAAAGGGGGCGGAAGGACAGGATAACGCGAATGTCGTCGAGGGCGGCAAGAAGAAGCGCAAGCGCTCCGGCCGCAAGAAGAGGAAGAGCGAGGGCGCTACTACCGACGAATGAAGGATGCTCGTGCCGAGGTGGTCGTGGTGGGTGTTCCAGACTAGGTAGATGGATAGATACCCGGGGCGGATATGTTTCTAGGTAATCAACGGAGGTAAAAACATGGCGTTTCTCATCTCTTGTACTGGCGCGAGTGAGTCACGTAGAATTCCTCATTTTGCAATGTCACCCGTTGATCAAGCGGGCCGAATACACGCAGGACTTCTCATCTCATATGCAGGAGCAACGTAGTAGTGCTTTTATTTCATCTGATCCTGCGTTGCTCCGCACCCAAAGAAAAGGTATCACGTCCTTCCTTCCATCTTAGGGCGGCTGGCACCTGCCAAGGCACGCAGCGAACTACAGCTTTCGTCGACTTTCCACCCTACATACCTACTTTGTCCTATCGTCCCATCGCGTCCCATCTCATCCCATCCTATCCCAACCCTAGCCACGGCTAGTCTATACCCCCCCGAGACGCGCATGCCGACTCCTTACGCCGGCACCGCCCAGGCCATACATTCTTCCCCCAGCTCCGGTATGCCATACTTATACATTCAAAAATCGTAATAGGGTAGGAGGACACGGATGGCGGTGTCCGATGCTACGCACCGTGTTCGGCCGCTATCTGTAACCGGATATAGATACCTGCATATAATCGATGTGTATACATGTGCGTGTTTATATAAGCATAACGCTCGCTTTGTGGTATATACACGTGTCTGAAGTGGGACATGGACGGAGCCCCGGGGGAACACGAGACAAACAGCAGCCAGGCCGGATTCGTTTTCAGCAGTAGCCTCCTCCGTATTCAAAAGCAAGGTCAGGACAGGCAGCGGGGGGCAAGTAAGCAAAAGAAACCGGCCGGAAAATGTTACATCGTCGACCGAAAATGACCAGATACGCCGTCGCTAGCCTTGGTATATGTAGGAACAGATAAATGGATATAACATAGCAGGTAGTAGTGGTAGATGGTGGTACGGTACGCCACGGTCCCGGGTAGGCAACAGATATAGTTTGCAAACCGCCCCCGCGTATATCTCCCCGCGTAGGCCCATAAAATCCTCTAAATCAGATGTGTGTGCCACGCCGCGTTTCCCTTTCGGAATTTGTGTGTGGTTGGTTGCCCACACAGCATATTCCATTTCATCACCGTCCACCTCTCCTCAGCCCCAGTCCGGCACCGGGCGTATGCACGCCCCCGGAACTGAACATGGCGCCGAACGCATCGAGGCCGTTCATGCCGTTCAGGTCCTGGCCCAGCTCGGGAGGCTCCATGTTGAAGGGCATGAACCAGGCCGAAGACGGCTCGGCCACGAAGCCCCCGGGCAGGCCCTCGTGATGATGATGGTGCGCGCCGCCGGCCCTGTCGCCGGCCCCGTTCGCCGAAGAGCCTAGCGCGGGGTCCCAGTCCAGGAGGGGTTCGTGCGCACCACTGCCGCCGAGCGGCGTCGCCGGGTCCAGGCCGCCGTAAGCGTTGAAGACGAGCTGACGGTCGAGCTGGGGCAGCATGCCGGCCGCGTGGTTCGAGAGGGAGAGCGGGAGCAGATCCGAGTGGTTGTAGAGCGCCGACGAGCCGGCATGGCGGTGGTGGCGGTGCTGTCCGTGCCCGTGTCCGCCGTGCGCCGCTGCCGCGGCGAACGGGTGGGACTGATGCACGGGGCTGATGGGCGAGAGGGTCGGATAGCCGGCCGTCGAGCGGAAGTGGGGCGCGGTGAGTCTGCCGCTTTGCCCGCCGAGGCGGGCGTAGTTGGCGCGCTGCTGGATGTGCTGCTGGATCTGCTCGGGCCCGCTGACGTCCGTGAGTAGCGGCTCCAGACGTTGCTGCTGCTCGCTCCGAGAGGGCTGCGGCGCGCCGCCGCCGCCTTTCTTCGCGATCGACTTCCGTTTTGTCAAGGCGGCTCTGCTCGGCGCGGCTTCCCGGCCCTCCGTACTCTGTGGCGGCGATAATTGCAAGAACTCTTCAACCGTGTGGAGTTCCTGCTTCTGCTCCAGCACCGCGTCATCACCGGTTTCTTTCTTCTTTGTTGGGGCGGCTGGATCGGGGAAGTCGGATTGCGAAACGCCGCGGGGATAACGGTCGAACCAATCTCCGTACTGGAAAACGGGCGACGCTGACGAGCTCTCCACGGGTGTCCCTTGCCTCGCCGCATCGGCGCGTGACCTGTACTGTTCCCGGAGGTTCTCCGACATGAAATGAAACATGCCCCAGTATCGTTTCATCTTCGATAAAAACTTCACATTCGTCGCCAGATTCTTCCTTGCTGCCATTTCCACGGTAGCACTCCCGGAGAAGATGCCGAATATGTGGACGGTAGCTGATAGGAACGCACAATAGCCGACGAATGGAGCTGCGACCATATATGGCTCGGAGTCCCTAAGCAGCTCGGATATTCTATTAGCGGCAGCGAATGTCTTCGCGCCGGCATTTGTCACAAACTCTTTCGGAACATCTGCCTGCGAGAGGCCGGTCGTCGGCGAAGGTCCCGCAAATCGGCCCATGAAGAGAATGTTCTGCTGTATGGCAATGTGCAGAAACAGAAACTGGTTCGCCATCTTCTCGGTATGGTGTAGGTGTAGATTTTCAGCACTATATTTCAAACCATCGGGTAGATTGCTCGCAAAGCCCTCGGCCTGACTGAGGAGGTTCGCGTACTCGGACTTGTCATCCCACATCGGGTGTGGATCCGACTCCTTCCCGCCCTGGTTGAGATAGTTAATGATCCGCCCCCAGAGAGCAAGGGCGCGTATCATATAAGCTGCGACTCCCATATTATCCTCGGCCTTGGAGAGTTGGCCTTCATCGTCTGGTACTGGATGAGGGACACGACCCTGCAGATCCTCTGTCGGCCCAGGCATGTCGAGTTGAAAGAGCTTCTCCTTTATAGGTAATTGAATCTTGAGCCACTCTTCTTTGATGAATATCGGCCTGTCGACCCCCGATGAAGTGAACCGATCCATCAGAAAGCAAGCCCACATCGTGCGCCTCCGGATCTCCCGATCAATAAAGCTCAACTGCGAGTCAGAATGCTGCGGAACGTCCGACTCCAGGTCCTTGTGCAGCTGTAATGCAATGGCCATCCGAATAGCTATACCGCCAAACGCCCAACTTCTTCCTCCATGGCACGTCCCAAAATCATGTAGCGCGAGGACGAGGGCGCAGGTTAGGATGGTTATGTTGGGCCATTCTTGTCTTTTGAGCACGATCTGCCGGGCAGGGGCCGCCCACTCCTCACCACGGAGGAAATTCAGCGTCGACGCAAACCTAGGATGAGTAGAAAACCGAGCGGAAATAGCGCAAACGGAGAGTACCAGGACTGGTGGTAGCGTTCCAGCTCTGCAACGTAAGTGTCAGCATGGTCATGAGCAGAATCGAGGCTTCACGCACTTGAGCTTCCTCATATAACTCGGTTTATGGAGGACATGGTACGCCTGGCCATAGATGCACTCGAAAAAGGTGTTGGATAACTGCTCTTGGAGGTCCTTGGGCGGTAGCGAATTTTGACCTTCGGTCAACAGCTTGCTCTCCTCGGCTTCTTGTACCTGTAATGAAGCCGGTTTATCAGACGGTTCTAATTTCGTCTTTGCCGTGGCCCTCGCCCATTGGTCCAGCTCCGCCCCGAATGCCTCATCGGCGTTGCGTTTCTTGTTCGGCTGTTTCCCTGTCAGAAGAGCACCAGGAAGAGATGGTTTGACAACAGCGCGCGTCACATTGGCGATCGACGCATCCATCTCTGACTTCGGGATAGCTTTGATGATGCGGTCTTCCATCTTCTTCAACCGCTTATCCAGCATGGCCATGTAATCTGTTCTTGGCGCTGCCTTGCGCGTGGTGACCTTGTATACACAAGGGATCCTGGACCGAAGGCAATGCTTGCATGCCGGTTTCTCACCCGAGCAACGTATCTTCTTCCTCCGACAAGCAATACAAGCGAGAGGGAGTCGCTTCCTTTCTTTCCCCGCCTTCGTCTTAAGTTCGCTCCAAGCTGGTGCAGGGTCCGATTTAGTATCCTTCGACTTCCCACCCAGATCCGTGCCGTCACCGGGTGCGCTAGCTGACAACCCGAAGTCATCAGACATATTGTCCTCCAAGGCATTACCAACGGCATGACTGATTTCAAGACCTCCATCCTCAGATCCGTCCAGACTTAGCTGCCTGTCGTGGGGATAATTATCAATAGAGAAGCTGCCACTATGTGGACCGGACGCTATCGAGTCTTTCCGCTCGTTTGTTGAGATTAGAGATCCGTGCCCAGGCGTAGCGAATATCTCGTTCGTATGGCCCTCTAGGCCGATCATCTGACCGCCGTCGGTAACGTCCTGGAACGCGAATGAAAAGTCTGGGAACTGCGACGTTTCAACGAGGCCGTCCGAGGCCTGATTGCGCGGTAGCCCATCATGTTGGCTTTCCAAAGAAAAGCCGTTCAGGTCAGTGGGCGCGACCGCTCGATGGTGGGGTCCAGGTTCGACGGCGGACTGCGCACCTTCGGCGTCTGGAGTAGGGAATGACGGACCGTTGACATGCGATTGAGTCGTTGACATCGTACGAACCATCTAAAATTTCAGTTGCGAGAGAAAGGGGTCCGCGCAACCGTCAATGAACTCGATTATATTAAGCCGCCCTAGAAGAGCTTCAGACCAGTCGGCACGCCGGTCCTGCGAGCCCGAATAATTGAATATCGAGCTCGCTCGACTGGGAAATAGAAACCAGCAGCCCCGACACGGTAAGAACGTATCTCATGACATGCGATATTGCCGATTTTCCATCAAATGTCTGAGAATCCCGGAAGCAGACGGCCGTCTGTAGATTGTCGGCGACGAGGAGTGGAGCGTACCGAGATATCCGGGACAGGAGAGCGCTAGGGGGTGCAACGGTCCTATAAAAACTCCCAGAAGGCAGAGAAGCTTCGCAGGCGTGGAGCTGGCGAGGGGATTGTGGGGTAAACTTATGGGAAACAAGTAGCAGTTGACAGCCCAGGGAGAGGTTGCTTCGAATATCCTAATACCGGTTGGTGAATGAGACAAAAAGCAGATAACGTATGCTTAGGGGACTTGGAAGGGATGTCGCAAGAAGTAATAGGCTGCTCCGGTACCTATGTAATGGGTCCTGGGACAGAGATCGATATCTACAGGTAAGGGAATCTCAATCGGACAGCCTGGGACGCTGGAACCACGCAGTATCTTCGAGGCGCGAAAAGTTGAGGTCCTACGGGATAGCGAGTCATATAGCGGAGAGCGTTGACGTGATGTTTCTTTACCTACATACAGCAGATTAGCCCCCAATTAGCACGGGACAGTCTGTGAACGATGCACCAAAAAGGAACTGGACTCTTCTAGCCTCTGAGCCCCCGGTGAGAAATCGCTTCAGCTTACGATAATGTTGAAGCCGATGTGGGTCTCGCTGGGTGGAGATATCGCGGGTACGAGGGTAACAGTGACTAGCGGCTTCGGCTTGTATGTACAAAAGTATGTACTGTAAGTAAGCTATCGAGTAGAGCCGACTACCTGCATACGTACATACTAGCTAGTCAAGTCATGGTAAACTAACACTAACAAGTGCATTCCCATCCATGCCCCATCCCTCCTTGCGCAGAAGAGACAGGGATGCGGGTTTGTGAGGTGGTAGTGGACGACATTGATACTATTCACCTCTCGAGTCTTTAATGCCTCGTGCAAAATGAGCATCCGAGATTTGACCGTTCATTATAGGTACAAGCCGGGTTTGTACATAGCTTCCAGCGAAGCCTGTTGGCCGACGGCGCCTGCATGGGTATATGGGAGTTCCGCTCCTCTAAAGGGGGAAGGCTGATGATGGTGGTGTACCTACTGTTAACCGTCTTTCCCGATGACAGCGGAACGCCCTTTTCACACCACCAGTCACACTCCGGGGCAGCGGGCAAGATATGTATTCGTACATAGGGTAGGCATATCCTATAGGGAATCCAAACAGGCCAAAGAATCAACATTCTAAAGCTGTAGTCCAACTCAGCGTGCACCGCATGGGAGCACCATGCAGTTGCAACGGCAGCAGGGGAGCTGGCCCCGTGTTGCACACCATGCGTGTGGGCGCGGCTTAGTATGGCAAACCGCGACCTGCGCTGACATGTACTACAATCTTGGATGGGAGGCGAATATTCGAACCGCACCTTTAATATTTGCCCTCTGCGCCCGAGTTTGAACTTTCGTCGTTACCTCGATAAGCGGGGTACATATATGAGGGCCCTACAATCGAATTTGCAACTTCCACGGTATAAACTGCAGTATTATCAACAAAACCAGATGTGGTATAGCTCTCGGCCTTGAATATGGATTCTCTCTGGTACTTTGCACTACATATATGATATTTCCTTATATTCCGTTATAAATAACGTTGTTTAGCTGGAAGTGGGGACTGGGGATGCTGCAAATGCGATTGGCGGGCCCTGATGTGGGAAAAGGGATGGCCGTCAGCGGACGCAGGGCAAGAGCGCATTGTACCAACCTATTAGATGGAGGATGAGTGGAGATGTGGATATCGATCGCGAGCGCGGAGAACTGGTGACAGTCTAAGATTGTTTAATGTGAATATTCAAGTCAAGGTTCCCCCGTACTGCATGATATTGTGACTACCAGTTACCTACCTACCTAGGTAGAGAGGAAACCCATATGGCGCGTCCGATACGACTCTGTACAGAAGAACTATACGCCGGCGAGCCACTATGTACTTGGGATAACCGCTAAATTCAGTGAATTAATTTCGATTTTCTACAAATCCGTGTCAGTTACGGGTTCGCATCAGTGTTCTCTGTCGCTGGCCCAAGTTACACACCTCCTATTACCGCATATCCTCGAAGGTGGTTTACTTCCTGTGTACAATATCCGGGCCGGGGGGTCTTCTCCTCAAAGTCTGGGGTCCCGCTGGCTAGCATATGCATTCATGCAGCCAACTTACAGATCCCGGCTTGTTTCCCAGTCTTATTGCATGCACTTGTGTCTTTGGAGCCCTCGACTGGAACTGTGGTGAAGTGCTACACAGCAGTGCCAAAAGCGGAGGAAACTCGCGTGCGGAGCACACACGTAAGGGCATCAGTCACCCCCTTTTGGTCCGCCCTTTTCTGACAATAGCTGCACCCACCATACTCCATTGATGACGATGCATGTATCCATGCAGGTGTACGTATCTGCAGAACAGCATGTATGGGACGCATCACATAGTTTGTATATGACCCAGATGATATACATCTTGCAAAGGGATGTGGACGTGCGGACATCCAGTTCAACACTTACATGTAGATATATATACCTATATATGACGTAGGAAATGGGACCGACGTTAATATATACAGTAAATATGATATGTGTTTACCTCCCAGATGATGAACGTGATCTGGCGCGGATCGATGGTTAAACCACATCAGTAGTCCCTGATACCGTGAGAACCGCAGCTCCCATATAAGACCTCAAGATGATCAACCCCAGGGCCCAAGCCTACCTGGTAGTGATGATACTGGCTTCTCACGGTTTGCTTGCATACCTACATACCTACATAGACGATGTCGACTGGTGGCATCCGCATCGGAGAACTAAGACGAGCTGGAAAGCCTTTGGAGCAGGTTATTCCGCGATCATTTCCACCTACTCCTACGTATTACATGTATATTGGGAGGACTTCGTTTGATTCCAACTTGAAGTTGCCCCTGTCTTCGACTTTTCTTTCTGTCCCCGCAACTTACAGACAATAGCCAGGGATGTACATAATTCTACCTCGATGTAAGCGATGCTCCCTTCAGTGTTGAAAATAACCAGCGACGTACGGGCATGTTTGGGACGCTGGAGGTAGGCGCATGCGTGCACAAATACATACAAGGATATATTATATATAGCTCCGGGAGTGGGTTCAAACATTTGCGCCGCGCATGACTTTTATCCGCCCGCGAACCTACTCCTATATCCACCGTCGTCGTCCAGCAAGCGATATTCGAACTGTACTCCCAATCCTACATAACAGAGTTATCAGATCATCTACAATATTAGTCCAGATTTTGATCCTCCGTCACATACCTACACCGCGATATTGGCACGGAGCCACGCAAACCGCATCCTGCCATGATTCGCTAGCGTCTTTATATCTTCCTCCCCTGGCTCTTGAAGAATATTGTAGTCGAGTAATGAGGCCACTCCCCATATTGGTCTGCCAATCTTGCTTATTTCGATCGAGCTCTAGGTGATCTTTCCTTATTCTACCATAGCGGAGGAGATCACGGCGGCTGTTCTAGTTGGCCTGTCACACCCTAGTGCTCGACCGCGGTAATGGCGAATGCATAGCCACAGTTGCAGCTGTTCGACAAACCTCAGATGCCCAAGTCCACTAACTACGCGCCTGCGTACTCAGGAAGACTAATTGCTCACACCCCCTCGCGACGTCGTCGCTCGGTGAAGGCTACAGAATGCGTGAAATCCTCTACATTACCCTGAAAATCAGGATTGTTGCCTCCCTTGCCTATGTTGCCCTATCGACTTTCCTTCTATCATGCATAATATGACTGATATGAAGATCATGTTGTTTCGTGCTTCGAATATGCTCCGGATGCCCGTATGAAAACATATCATAGGCCGCCTCACTGCCTCACGAGTGCACACTCTTTCCCGCCTCATCAATTTATAACTGTGGACAGGCAGTCCGTGAATCTGTTTCTTGACGACCAAGTGTCGACTACTCTCTGCCAAGTTTTACCTGTCGTAGCCAATCTGACAATAAAACAGCAAAAAGCTGACTTGGTCGCATGCTGTTCGCTTGAAGATAGGCCCCCCTTATTATAGCATCTTATGGCAAACAATATTAATTATGTAGATGGGCACAACATATTACTTACCACTGTAGATACCTACTCTGTGGTGTGTGGCTCGCTTCGGGATATTTTTGATGCATGTTATATTGCCTGCCTAGGCGACCCCATACGAACGAGAAGAACCCCAGTTCATGGTGCAATCTTGGTCAGACCGTGATACCCGCTTCAGCTTCCCGTTCACGTTTTCGAGCTCTCATCCTATTGCTCCTCCCATCCTGGATACTCTACTTTCGGTTATCAAGGGCCCTACAGTGCTTGCGCTAGATCCGCCTCGATCTCAGCGAAATTCATATGATGGTTCCTGGATTAGCACGTGGGTTATTAGCTTTTACGGTGCATAGCAAACACCCCTGGTCCACGGAGGCTTTCGAAGCCATGTTTGGTAGTAGTTCCCAGCCACGATCTCTCAATAAGCATTGTGGGGTGCCTGGTTTCGATACCACACGAAGTTCTTGGTTCCTTCGACCTCGAGTTGTGGCCCTCTTGCTCCGCGATTCTGTCTTAACTTGCTGTTGTAGTCAAGAGCGAAGCAAGGTGTACTTAGCGACAAGAACGCACAGCATTATATCGTCCCATCTCAAGCTAGCGAGGCCAGAGTTGAGATTCAGATGCCCGTCCCAAACTCTGGTAACCGCGTAACGGAAGACTTATCGGTACCTCGATAAGCAAGCGTCCGAGACAAGAACGACAAGAGCTCGGTCGGCCGGGTAGATTAGTTGGCAATCAGTTCCCCGAAACGGCGGAGAGCTGCACATAGCCACTTAATGCGTATAACGCATTTTGCCGCTGCTTCCTATTTAGGAAACAGGAACGAATCTCGAAACCTTCGACGGTTAGCCCACAGAATATGAGCTCCCTGCCTCTAGCGAATAGGATATTAAGGGTGAATGAGGTGAGCCATACATCTCCTCTCTTCCGTAGCTTTCAAGTCACGCCGGACTAGAGCCGAGACCTCATAGGACGCGCAGTTCGCGATTAATGGGCCCTCCCTAGGGGTAAAAAAGGAGGAAAGAGAAAATGGAAACCCAGCAGGCGCAGGATAGCCTACTCCAAAAGCGTTTACACTACATGCAGGAACTCTTCTACGCCGACATGACCTCCAAGTTGTTGCGAGGTCCTTGACTTTGCCGAAAATGCGCTGCTACCAAGCAGAACATATGTTTCGCCGTCCACCCACAGCCGTTCAATAGAGCGAGCTTTTTGCCCAGCAGTTCCCCACGTTCCACGATTAAACGACACCGGGCTCTCGAGGACGCTCCCAACATAACCGATAAGCAGTTACGACCCTCAGTGTTCTCACTCCGCGGTGTCTCTATGTCTGGGCCCCGGGCTCTTAGATACTACATGGCTTTGGAGATCTGAGCGAGGTGATCGATCTCTGGGACACCTCGCCTGTGACCTCCCCGGCGTAACATAGAACATGCCTGCTAAACACATCTCGGCCCCGGGTTTCCTCCACACCTACCACCCGGGAGGGGAGGAGCATATATACATAGACGATCGCACGCCCTACGACCTAGGCACACGGGCTGGACTCCATAGGTGGTACAACGCGGTTAGACCTGGGGGCCACGTTCATCCGTCGCAAGATACACGGCGACTTGTACCGGCTGAGGGTCTGTTTCGTGATAGCCACTGTCCAAGGTCGGTCCCGTAGGTCCGCTGCCTCGACACGCGTCATTATTTTCAGAACAGAACGCTTCCAGGTCTGCCGCCTCCCTGTCTTTCTAAACGACCTTATAATGTGCGTCATGGCATCGAGCTATCTGGTGTGTTGTGTGGTCGGATGGCCATCGATCCATTTTCAAGGCGTCCGAGAAACCGCCAATCTCACAAGGTGATCACAGACAGCAGTATTACCATTTATCTCCTTTTGCGGTCTGAAGCTTCTTCTAGCTGGATTTGTACCTCGCTGTTGTGGAGCTGCGATTGTTTATGCATAGAGCATCGGCCAGGTCGATCAAGTGTTCTCCTATTGATATCACATGAGTGTCCCGGTATGACGAAGCATCCGTAACTAGAAGGGGATCAGTTCACCTCCGACCCTCGATATAGCCACATTTAATGATAAGACAAACGTATTGTATAGGATTCGAGGGATATACGTTAGCCACAGTAGCGGCAGCGCTTTGACAGCTCGCGTACAATTTCCATAGTACCTGAATGGATAACAACTGCGCCTCGCCTTCCCACAAGGCGAAGCCTACTACTCTGTGCTAACCGGATGGTGCCCCTAGCCCGTTGAGCTGAAAAGCGACCGGGATCCCCATGACAGACCGGCTACCCCGGGGCTAATGTCAACATTGGGCATTGGAACTGGCGACTCATGACCGGGACGCGTAAAGTAAGGCGAATAACCGAGCTGTACATTCACTCATGGGCAGCACGTGGACTCAACAATGTTCCTTGAGGTATCAGTCGCATTGACAAAAACGGATCTTCTATACGCCACAGGAACGCCAACGCAATGCCAAACGCAACAATATCCGCGGAGAACTCCATTACCCATCCAGACTCCTCCCGTCGCTACCCACACGAACTCGCCATCCGCCGAAACCAGTCCAAACACGGGTTTCACATGTAACAAGTCACACACACCCACACACAAACACTATCCCCAAACCAGAAGTACAGCCCCCCCGCTGGGACAGCGTCGCGTCACTTGCTGATATACACGGGGATGCCGTAAACGCACACGGCAGCGGCCGTCAGGTAGCGAAAGCGGCACGCGTCCCTGGCCCTGGCGACGGCCTCGACGAGGCTGGTCTGCGGCTGCTGCTGCTGCTGCTGGGCCTCCTCCTCCCCCTTGCCCGCGGGGTGCCTCGCGACGCTCTTCTCTCTCCCCTTGCCCTTTCCCTTCGCCTTCTCCTTCCCCTTACCGCCGCTGCCGCGACCGTGGCGGTCCTCGGAGGAAGCGAAGGTGCCGCGCGGCATGAGCCCCCACTCCTCGAAGAGGCGGGCGGCGAAGCGGTCGATGTCGCGGTCGGTGACGTCCCAGAGGGTGCCGACGACGGCGGGGCAGCCGGCGAGCATGTAGTTGCGGACGGGGCCGTGCGGGGCGAAGGCCTCGCCGGCGTAGTCGAGGGCGGCGCTCGAGCAGCCCATGAGCAGGGCGGCGGCGCGGCAGCGGCCGTTGAGCTGCTGGCGGATCGTGCGCCCGCGGATGTACTGCGCGCCGCTGCCGTGCCCGAAGTACAGCAGCAGGTCCGAGCCGCGCAGCGCCGCCTCGAACTCGGCCTCGGTCGGCGCCCGCCCCTCGATGCTGCGCCACGCCGCCGGCAGCTGCGCCAGCGGCCGCCCAAACGTCGCCGCCGTGTTCGCCAGGTCCGCGCTCGGGTTCAGGATGTACGTCCCCGAGTTGATGGACGCGTAGTGTCCCTCCCGCAGGTTCGAGTTGGGGTTGGAGTCGGAGGTGCTGAGCTCGTCCTCGTCGCCGCCGGGGAGGGAGGCCGCTTTGGTGTGCGGGGTTCGCTGCTCCAGTATCGCTCTTCGCAGGCACGCGAGAGAGGGGACTCTCGATACAGAGTGGCCCTGCATGCAAGGCAGCGATTCCCACGGAAAGGTGTGCAGGGCGTTGTCCAGGATCAGGATCGTATGTATGCCCTCGTCGGCATCCGCGCAGCCCTTAGCCGCTGAATGGTACGAGTGCAGGGCATCAAAGGTCTCTACGACCATCGCATCGAAGTCGATCTCGTCGTAAGCATTTCTTTCCCCGTGAAACTGGAGGATATCCACGACGAAGTACAACAGATCGTTTAGCGGCTCGTCCAGGTCGCATTCAGGAGCCGTCGCATCACCCAGACCGATGAAGAGATCCATGATTCGGGGGTCGAGGTTGATCTTCGGAATCGGGGCAGCCTTCGCCCTCTTGCCCCGGACCTGCCGTCTGGAGGGCAGGTATTTGTCAAGGATGTTCAGAAAGCTCTTCTGGAACTTGGCGAGAAGGTCCGAGCGCTTGTGGTGTTGCGTGAAAATGCCCCTGAATCCACCAAGCCACGTCTGCTCGATATTGCCCGCGAGCTCCTTCAGACGTTCGTCGAGTTCCTCTCGTTCCGCCCACCAGGCCGACTTGGCCTCCTTGTGGCTCATGTCTCGCGCATCGTGGCATGTGCGATTAGCCTGCGTGATGATGTCTAGTAGCTCTGAGCGTCCTTGCTGGAAGGTGAACACCTCAGAATCTGCGTCCCTTGAGCTGGCACGCTCTAGCGGTAGCCGGATTGCAAAAGGGCTGTGGTCTGCTTGGAGCTTTGTGATGCACAGGTCGTGCTTGTTATCGCTCAGGGACACCGAAACGACGTTCCAGGACTTTGGGATGATGTCGACGTAATCGCGTTGGAACCTGGTCATGTCGATAGAGAACCCAAGACTAGATCTCCTGTTGTCATGGCTGTTGTGGTGGATGGGCATTGGCCATTCTGCTTTCGTGCTCTTGGCTGATTCTAGTCGTAATGTCTTCCGTTCACGGCGCCAGACCAGATTGCGGGCCAGCTCGATGGAGCACGTCGCATGAGCAGGATGGCCGGCACCGGTTGATCTAGATGGGCCCGTTGCCGATAGAAGAATGGTCACATTTTGCAACAGAGCCGCGATCCGATGGACAAGACCACCATCGCCGTTGATGGTTGCGATAGAATGAGCTTCTAATAGGTACTCTTGAGCCTGGCGCAGATTGTCCACGAACAATTGGGGTTCTTGTACCACATTTCGGCCTTTGCGTGGAGATGTTTTCACCGGTGGCGACCGCTCAGAAGCACTCTTATCCTTATGGGATGCAGCCACGGCCGGGAACGAAAGCGTAGAGTCCTGGATGACGGAGAAAACCGAGTCGCGGCCCATCATGTCCAGGCTTTGACCAATCAGCCCCGTCGCCATTAGGAGACGTTCTTGAGAGATATCCCTTGAAAGTTTTGAAAGCTGGTAGGCTGTATGCAGATTCGCGATCGCCGTAGCCCAGTCTTTCTTGCTGAGCAAGTCCATAGATTGGTACTGTAGGACAGCAGCTCGCAGGAATGAAATTTGCACATCCTCGACTTGGGTCTGTGGCTGCGGCTCAGTCGGAGTGCCTGCTCGTTTCGATGGGACTTGTTTCGAGACAGTGGTTGTCACGATTTTGGTCGTCTTCTTTGCTTTCGTCTGACGGGTTGTTGCTTTGGTATTCGAAGTGGATTTGATAGTCAGCTTTGCCATCTGTGTCTCGAGATGGGGTTCGGATTTGGTCTCCGTGACCGTGTCACTGCTGTTCATTGCTTTCACCATTGCATCTGCGCTATCCAATAACTCGGTCTCTGATACCGCATCTTCAGTGTCACGGTACACACGACTGAGCTCGCACAGGGTAGTGACGGTTGAACAGGTAGGTTCGAGGGCAGCAATTGATGCCTTCAGCTCAGCTGCAATCTCTAAAGCCTTCTCGGGTTTCCCGGCCATCAGCGAGACCAGAGCTAGCCAGGCCTCGGATTGGAATATGTAGGTGGTCGATGCAGTGCTTTGCGCGACCTTGTGGGCTTGCTGGGCGTAGTAAAAGGTCTCCTGGTACATGCCGACGTGTGCGTAAATCGAAGATAATCGCAAGACGCTTCGAAATAAGGGGTGTATCACTGCCCAGAATGTTGGGCCGGCATTTGCGCGGACAAGATCAGCTTTGACTAACTGCGAACTGTTAAAACTCGAATCATCCCCGGAGACTTCAGACTGTGAGAGGTCCTCTACTGAGACGTCGTTATTAGAACGTCTCAGCTCTTCCAGCTTCGCCCAGTCGTGGAACAGAAATTTGACGGCGGTCTTTGCGAAGTGAAGCGCATTAGACGAATCCCCGCGCTCGAGCGCGAGTCTCGAGCTTAGGAAGGATGCATTCGCCAGCAGTATTTTCCTGCCAGATCCCGTGCCCCTTCTGGCTAGCGGCCGAGTTGACGGCGCTGTTACTGCGTTACGAGCTTCAGTCAGGCAGTGGTCGGCTTCGTCGAAATCCCCAAGAGCCAAATGGTATTCCGCTACAGCCAAATGGTAAGTGGCGAGAGACTCCTGTGACAGGTCGGGCTGAGAAATCAGATCCTTGTTTTGCTGCAAGATCATCTCCACCTTCGTCGATTGTCCTAGGCTTAGATGTTGAACACAGAGTGTCGCGCTCTGGGTTAACAAGGAGTCCGGGCTACCTGTGGCTGCGAGCTTAGATATTCTGTTGGAAAGTTCGAGTACGTCTGTTGAAAATGTCTCGAGGCCCCTTATCCGGGCGAAGTCTGCAAACGACTGGAGTATCGTCTGCAGCTGATCAGGGTTATCGATATGATCCGAGAGCTCTTCTGCTGAGTGGCATTTGGAAGCGATGACTTTCCACCTAGCTAGAGCCTGTTTGGCTGATGAGTCGTCGATGATAGAGTCGACCAGGCTGAAGATGCAGGTTGCCAACGACTGAAGATGCGGTATGTAGCGTTCTAAACCGCTATCGTTTGCTAATTCTGCCGTTGTTATACTCTCGGCTGCGGTCTGCACCTCGACGCGTAGATCTGCTGTCTCAGCTCCGGTGTCCAGGTTAGCAGCGAGTAACTGCACCAGGGTCCTGAACCTCCTGATGGGGTAGTGTTCAGGAGAATATATCTGCAATAACCGCTTGACTGTGGGATGTGAGAGTCCCACTTCCTGGCGGAAGTTGCTATCGTTCGAGATGATGAAATATAGGTCATGTTCTAATGCGGTGGCCTTGTCAGACTCGTCTAAGAGCCATGTCCACTCAGTCGGCTTCCGGTCAATCTTCGCAAGATTGCACACCGCTCGTGAAAGGGCTTCCGACTCCCTGCTTTGTTGCCATGCTTTGACGACAGGCTGTGTTGCTAGCATGGAGGTTATCGCTGGGACAATATCCTGTCGTACTAGGTGGTCCCTGATGGAACGAAGGGCATCTGCGGCATCATCGCGCCGTCCAGAGACTCTGCATAGCTCCGCGAACCTTTCCCATTTGACGAAGAGCTGTGCACGGCACTGTTCATCTTCGGGCCGTTGCTTCATGCATTCGATCGAACGGCGGAGGGCGCGTAGCGAAGTAATCTCCTTGTCCTTTGATTTCCGCAGAGCGAGGTGCTGTTGATAGTATAAATGCGAAATCTTGACATGATAAGAGCTAGAGGGACTGCCCTTGACGCCTTGGAACGACATCCCGGTATTTTCGAGTAGTCCCAAGCTATCTTGGAGAATCGAGTCCATTTGATCCCAGGCCATACCATCCTCCTCTAAGGTCTTGTTCACGAGCATGAAAGCAGAGTCAAGAATATGGTTCAAATATTTCGATAATAGCTGTCGTCGTTGTTCGAAGCGCAGGAAGTCCTTAGTAGCACCTGTCGACGATGGCGGCGTTCCTAGCCATCTTAGGGCGAAACGCGGCAGTTGGAAGATGAAATTTTCCAGGTGTTTTAAGATGGTCTCTGAAGCTGGAACGGAGTCGGAATCTTGTCTCCCGCGACCTACAATAATACTGATGGCAGCTTTTCGGACAAGACAGATGTTGACTAGAAGGTCGTCCAAGTCGGTGGTGCTACCACTGAGTGGCCCTTGCAATGCCTCTAAGATTTCGACGATGAGGCTTTCGTCGACTTGTGGTGACTGTCTGAGGGAAAGGGCCAACAGTTGTGCAGTCACAGAACACCGCTTGGCCACAGAATCTTGCGTCGGATCCATGAAACCTTTCAGCTTCAGCATCCATTTCCTGGCCGCATTGATATCGCCAGCATCCCGTGATGTCGTTCCGAGCACTTGGTATATCGTCACTAAAGATGTCTTCGAAGACATCAATAGTCCGAGCCCTAACTTCTCGATGCGCTCCCACACCTGATTAAATGCATTAGCAACGGCACGAAAAGCCTTCGCCGGCTCCGAGCTCGTTCGCCTTGTGAAAGCGCTCAAACACTTCGATAGAGGTGACAGAACATCTCTGTCAACGTCGCCCTTATGGCCAGAAATTCGCCATGATTGAAGCCTGCAAGCAAAAGCGAGGGCCTGTATCTCGAGGGACGTCTCGGGAGATGGACTGAGTCTTGGCTCTACGGCGGTTGCATCGTCTTTCGAAGCTATACTCGGGGATAGAGATAAGAGGCTTTGAGACAGACTTTCCAACTGCCTCGCCCCCTTGGTCCGATCCGGTTTCTCGCCCTGAAGCGACAGAAGAATCAGATTCAGGGGCGACGATGAGTTCGACTGCCGCAGGAACGGAAGCGTAGTGTCAAGGTACGCTGACTTCTTCAAACCGTGAAGAACGCGGAGTGCTTGGAGTTGAGTAGAAATTATTAAACCGAGAAGCGGCCCTGAAGCGCTGACGTCGGGGAAATCCAGGAGGTCGGAAAAGGTCTTCGCAACTGTGCTTGGTTCGGGGGCCGGGTTTGACTTGCTCTTCTTTCCACCCTGTCCAGCCGCCATACCTTCGAGTCGTCGTTTCAGGATCCGGAGCTCTTTAGTCGCCTGTTCAAATAAGTTCAGGCCGATTAGTTTGTTGATAAAGGAGGACATCCCAGATTCCAGTTGCAACTCGGGCAATGTCACAGCGCCGGAGGCTTGTAGGGACCTCAAACTCGAGAAGGCAGCGCGCGCGCACTCGACTGTAGCCAGGCAGCCCGTCGAAGCTGGGACCAAGGATGGAGACCGATATGTCCTTGTGACACCAGGTGAAGTCGATACTCTATTCAGAGACCGCGGCTGCAGCGGTGTCATCGGCACGGAATTCGACCTTCGGAGAGCCTTACGGTTGGCAGGCTTGGCAGTGTCGGGTTTCGCGGGAGACCTTGGGGTCTGTGGAGCAGGGTTCTTCACTGCATCTCCCAGAGCCTTCAGAGTCGCATTGATAACCTGGGTAGCCAGCAAAGCCCTCTCTTTCGCAGCGATAGTTGCACTCGGGGCCTTCGTCCCTTGCGCGGTAGGCACCACCGCTTTCGCACCCCCTCTTTTTGTTATCGTCGTCGTCGGCTTTTCTCTCGTCGACAATGTTTTTGCTCTACCCGGTCGTGTCTTGGCGGTGGGTTTCGAGGAGGTAGCATCGTGATCCGCCTCTTTGGTCAAGAGAAGATCCTTCAAGGTTGCTGAGATTGTTGGAGTGCATGTTGAAACAGATGCGACCGCGTTCCGGACGGCATCGATCTGTGCCTGTATGGAAGCCATTTATAGTAGTTATGAAGTAAATCTTTCCAGGTATCGACTCCTAATCATGTCATTATGCGCGCAGAAAGAGACTGATGCAGAGCGATATCCAAGACGCCTCAGGGGAATGATTGCAAAGTAGGTTACAAGCAAGGAAATCTCATAGCATATAAGTCCAACCAATGTACAATCAATGTGATGATAGAGACAAATGCGGTTCAATATATGACCAAGTTCAATTCGGCTCTTTACATGCACTAGCTGTATGGGCTAGTTGCTCGCATGTGCTTGTGCGGATATTGACTTACCCCGAAAGGGATAAACCCAGTCGGCAGGGCAACGGGCGGGTACAGGAGGAGCTACCGGTGCTGGGGTCTGGGGTCTTTTCCTCGGCCTTGTGGATAATCAGTCAATGGCAAAGATAAAAAGTTCACTTAATAAATCATCCCGCCCTCGAAAAGGTTCAAATAGACATTCGCAAACCCACGACCACGATGGACAGATACGTCTGGCGCAGAGCCCTCTTAGAGCCAGCAACCATCCGCGCAATGCTGCGCCCAACTCCCGCTCAGTTCACCCGCAACCAATTCACGCGGCACGCAAGCTCTACGCCAACCATCGCCCAAACGTCCTTCTGGAAATCTCTGATCCCGAAACCGCTGCGTCGACGTTCAGAACAGCCAGAAGAATGGAGGACGGCGAAAAAGCCCAAGTCGAAGGAGTGGAACCCCGCTACCTTCTTTATCATCATCTTCCTCTTCATCGGATCGATGTCTATCCAGATGATTGCGCTCAAGAAGGACTTCAGCACCTTCACGAGACGGGCCGAAGTTCGCATTGGCTTGTTGCGCGAAGTGGTCGAAAAGTTGCAAAGGGGTGAAGAGGTGGACGTTGAGAAGACGTTGGGCAGTGGTGACGAAGCCAAGGAGAATGAATGGGAGGAGGTCCTGCGGGAAATCGAGCGAGACGACATACTGAAAATTCCAAGAAAGGGTGAAAAGACGAACCAGACATCGCCTGTCCCTGTAACACCGGAGGCAAAAGTCGAAGAGAAGACTGAGAGCGCTGCACCACCGAAGGTCAAAACGGCAAGTTACTCGAATTTCTTCTGATAGTCAACAGGCTATGTTGCACGTGATATACACTAGAGAGACTTGGGCGCTTTAGGGCACCTTGTCCTTTAAGATCGATGCTCCATGCTTGTCTACAGTATGATCGTGGCTTGCCTGTGCGGAATTTGTATTCGAAGCCTGCCGAAACCGCTCTACAAGAGCCGGCAGCAGCGCGTCAGTGGACATATCCAGCCTCACCCCTTGACCTCCCTTTTGGGATGGATCGAGGTCTGCAAAGAACATATCCTCTCCCCTCACTCCCCCGAGGTTGACGATTGCAATCGGTATGCCTCGATCCTTCGCCCTCTTAGCTAGCCGCCACGCCGAGTAAGTGGCTAGGGAGGTCCCAAGAACTAGTAACCGTTCGGCATCCTCGAGAGCTTGCTCTGCAGCGGCCTTGGTGTCCGGCCGTATGCTCTCTCCAAACATGGTGACTGCCGGCTTCAGAATGCCGGCGGTGCTTGGCAGCTTCCACGCACCGTCTGCATCAATCTCGACCATCGTACGATGCCCATCCGCTGTCCGCGGCGGATTTGCCAGACACCTCGGACAAGCTGGGTACCTGAATGTCGTGTATGGAGCGTCCGGCAAGTCCACGTCGCCGTCAGGGTTGGTCTTCAACCCTCTACGGTTACGCTCTTCCGGGTTCTCCGTATCCAAAGCACCAGATGCTTTGATCTCTTCGAGAAACGCTGCCCACGCGGGATTGAGTCTTGCTAGATCATCCTGGAACACGTCTCGGGGCAGTTCCACATGGCATGAGGTGCACACCAGGGATCTCAGGTAGCCATGTAACTCGATAGTCGGGATTAGAGGGTGGGCTCTGGGATGGAAGGAGTCTACATTTTGTGTGACGACGTTTCGTACAAGACCCAAGTCACCAAGCTGCTTTATAGCATAATGGCTAGTATTTGGTTTAGCCTTATACATAGTCGTCCATCCGAGAAAACTCCTTGCCCAGTACCGCTTCCTAGCTTCGTGGTTTGATATAAACTCATTGTAATAGATGGGACGATATGACTTGTTAACCCGGTATGTGCCCTTGCTTCCTCTGTAGTCGGCAAGCCCACTGGCGACCGAGATGCCGGCGCCCGTTAAGACCACCGTTGAAGGGCGAGGCCGCCCCAGAACTGATGACCCAAAGAACTCTGCTAGCGCCGCAACAGCTCCAGGTAACGTAGTGGCTGTTTTGGGGATGACTGTAGGAGTTGGCAAGACATCCGTGTAGGGAATACGCATGTAGGGTTTACACATCTGGAAAACCTTCCAAATGCTGCAGAGTTTAAAGATAAATGTATGTAACGAATGTCAAGTGGCTGGCATAGGTCTTAGAACATTTCATGCAGTCCAGTATATGCTGAATCGCCGTGGTTGGGAGCTCCGCCGGGTAGGTCCTGTGAAGAAATCTGTTCAAGACAATGGTCAAACCTTTTGAGTGAGTGAGGTCATCAACATTTCTCCTATCACCAAACAACATACAGCGTTACTGCTGTGCCCAGGGGAGGGTGTCTTAGCGCAATATAGCGAGGCTGTCCACTAAAGGAAGCCTCGATTAGCAAGCAGGTGGGCTGAAGCTGTTGTAAAGTTTAGTAAAGTTAGGGCTCTTTAACCCCGCCATCCCATATTCCGTTAGCGCCATTAGCGTTGTTAGCGTCTTTTTGTATGTGCTTTGCATCTGAGGGGCGTTCTTATCCGAGATCATGCCATCCGATGTCGTCAACCCTGGAACTTTTCATGGTCGGACCTCGAGCTTCTTTTCTATTACTACAGTTTCAGATATAGATACGCTGACTTCTATGATCAGACTTATACACGCAATCCTTTTGTTTTTGGTTTCGACGATGCGGCAGTACACGCGTCTAATTAATTAGTGAATTCCCTACTTAGCTGAGTCGTCGTAATCGCCAGTCACTGCTGCCGAGGCGCAGCTAGTTACAATACGGTGGACGTGCCAGCTAAGTTAAAGCTGAGTCCCAGCATAGCGTACGCCCTGCCTACATATATCCGCTAGGTGGTACCTGCAGAGCCCACCTACATACGATGGGTGTCCTTGCAACGATTGGCGGCGGCAGTCGCATTCACCTCCGGATTCTTTCAACACCTTCTACATATACCCGGCGCCATCGTCCGTTCCTTGTCTCTCCTATAAGCGCCACCAAGTTGAGGCCAGATCATTCTTTCCCTCTTCAGGGACGCCGTGTGCTGCAGACTGCTTGTAAAGCCGCAGGCTCTCAATCATTCTTTACCACTCGTTCACCTCGTGCCTCACGTCGACTTCACAACCATCTGCCGCGGTCGCTCCCAACCATGACCTCCTTAACCCCCACAAGAAGTCACGGCCACAAGCACGGCCATGGGCACCATCACCACCACGACAATGTTTATCTCACTTCGACGAATAAGAACGATGCTGGTGTGCGCATCACTCGGCTTGGCCTCTTCTCGAACCTCGGCATGGCAGTCGCGAAGGGGGTCGGCGGATACTTATTCAACTCTAAGGCTATGATCGCAGATGCCATACATAGCATAACTGACCTTGCATCTGACATAATGACGCTTGCAACAATTTCCTGGAGCTTGAGACCTCCGACGGACAAGTTCCCTACCGGATATGGGAAGATTGAGAGCCTGGGATCCCTCGGTGTGTCGAGCATGCTACTATTTGGTGGAGTCTGGATGGGCTACGGCAGTCTTTTAACCCTTTATGGCCACTTCTTCCTTGATCCTGCATCGGCTGCTGAGCTCATGTCGCATGTGCATACCCATAGTCACAGCCACGGCCATGGTCATGGCCATGACCATGCTGAAATCGTACCGAGTCTGCACGCCGCATGGCTTGCTGCAGGGACAGTCGCAATCAAGGAGTGGCTGTACCATGCAAGTAAGTTAGCCCAATGGAGATCTGCTTTAGAATTATAAAGACTGATGATCAATTTTCGCAGCCATGAAAGTAGCTCGTGAACGCAAGTCTTCGGTCCTCGCCTCCAACGCCGTTCATCATCGGGTCGACAGTCTTACTGGCATCGTGACACTCGCGGTAATTCTTGGCGCAAACTTCATGCAGAATGCAGCTTGGCTGGATCCTGTCGGTGGCCTCCTGATCTCGTTAATGGTTGTCAAGGCTGGAGTCGAGAATACCATATCTGCATTGTTCGAACTCGCCGACCGCGCCATTGATGACGAAGTTAAGGGATCGGTTCGGAAGCAAGCTCAGAAGGTTTTTGCCGACATCACAGAGGGCCATGAGATGGAACTCAGGGATGTGTCAGGTGTAAAATCGGGTCAAAACTACCTGGTCGACTTGGAAATGGCCGTGCCTAGTGCTTGGACCCTGCAAGATGTCAAGGACGCCGAAGATAGGGTTCGCACCCGAGTCGGTGCCAAGGTGCGAGGGGTCCGAAGGGTTCGAGTCCGCTTTATCCCGAAGGAGGTGCCCGTACCTCCGAAATTTGATGAATTCATTCCGGGCAACGTGAGCCCGAGGTCAAGCCCGGAACCTGAGGAGGAAGACCATGACCATGGTCATAGCCACAACCACAGCAATGGCGATCATAAGTCTCAATAGGAGAACCAACAAAAAGGCGTTTGATAGGAACACCAAAGGGCGTTATGGCGTTATGGGCATCTGCCGACTTCTATTTCACGGGGAACTGGATGATACCAACCCTTGGATTTCTGGATTTCTTCACGATGAAGCTCTGGCCGGAGCTTTGTATGTAACAACCTACACTTTACACAATTGCATGTAGACGGCGTTCTGAAGGTATCCTAAAGCAGCCAGCAAGGGGCACAACTTTTTGGGGATCAGTCAATGAATGTTGAGTGCGATTTGGGAAGACAGGTTTATCAGAGGAACATACCAGAAACAGGAGGGATATTGCCGTACCCGGGTTTTCGGGGATAAATCTCACGATGGTCCCTTTCCATACCAATGGATTTAGTGCTAGAGATCTTAAGCCAAGACGATAGCCAGGTTCCCGCCTTGTTGTGATTGGAGCGTATGACAATTTAGGCTAATCATGACATAACACCAGAATGCTTAACCATTGAGGACTGACTGCCCC